>CAJQZJ010031840.1:4395307-4419694 GCA_907164525.1 Lophiomys imhausi
AAGAAGGGAAGAGGATGGGGGGTTGAGGGGGAGGAGGGTGGAAGGGTGGGACTGGAGGGGGGGTAGGGAGGGGATTGTGATTGAGATGTAACTTGAAGAAATAAAAAATAAATTATTAAAAAAAAGAAAAAAGAGAAGTCACCAAAAGATGTAGAGAAACAAGGGAAAAGTGAATTCAACTATATATTAAACATGAAATGTTTGCTATTCCTTATTATCTAAATATGTGCCTACACATGGAAAGAAAGAATGCTTCTTTGCTGTTTGGGGAGTGTATTCAATAATTTCATATATAGTGCTTCCAATTTTCTTTGTTCAAAATATTTTCTGCAAAATGACTCATCAGTGGTATGTCTTCACTTTTCACCAGTTCCTCTGCATGACTTGGAGATTTATCTGAATAAATTATCCCTGCCTTTTGAATTATTAATCTTGGCTGCATGATATGCAAATCAGACTGCCCTGGCCATGTCCAGCAACACAGCACCGGGTCAGAAGCTGTTTCTCCAGGATCTAGCAGAGTTTCTGTCAAGAGAGGCCGTCAGCAGAATGGTAAGGGACACTGCAGCTCACACCTCCCACACACACACAAAAGAAGGCCAGGCTTTCTGCTGAGGGCTTCTTTTGAAGGTGTTCTGGGAGCTAAATGATGCCTAGGGAACTGTTCTGAAGTAGACGTGAAGCAGCAAATGGACTACAAGGCAGTCATATCTGACTTTCACGGCTACTTCCTATGGGTCTAAATGCATCGATTTAGTTGTCAAAACTTGATTCATTTGACTTTGAAAGGCCAACTGTGTTTGATAATGCCTCAGCAAAAAAGTAGTTTAAATGATTTGAGTAAAGAACTATTTACAGAAAAGGAAAATGACTCGCATCATGCAAAATAACTTACCATGTAAATGTAAAGAAAAATATAGTCAGACAAATTTTAAATTATTCCAAACTTTTATTTACATTTCACAAAGTGAGATGATTTAAGAATAAGGTTTACTTAAAAAAAAAACTGGAAAATTGTGGAAGCAATTACAGAACATTCCAAGCTGTATAAGCTTTTCCTTAACATATTAATGAAAAATATAACTTGATAGACATTATAATTTTTAATACTTTGGTGTAATTTGTGGACTATATAAAAGTGAAGTAATCAATGAACACCAAGTGATTGTATTTTTATACATGAAAATAGATTTTCATTTAAATTGTTTAGTCATAAAAGTAACTTGTTTAAATATCTTTGTTATGTGTGACTTTCCAGTGGTAGTTAAAATTTTAATTTCTGTTAGGCTCTCTATGATGTTCAAGAATATATAAAAATGGTTTTTATTATATTATGGGTGATTTTGATTAATGTCAGTTTTCTAAATTTCTGGTTAAGAACGTGCATTATTTTTACATTATCAAACTAATTTTATAATGAATTACCCATCCTTTTAAAGTTAGTCTACAGAGGAAGTTCCAGAACAGCGAAGGCTACACAGAGATACTGTATCAAAAAAAAAAAATAAGATAACCCAAATTATCTAGGAGAACAAAGAGTACTAACAGGAAGGAGAAGAGAGAAAAAGGGGGAGGTCTAGAGGATAGATGCCCAAAATAAATTTTATATTTGTGCAAAAGTATACTTATGCATCATATACTATGTACTGTTAATATATACAGTGAAAAATATAAATAAAACTTTAATATATTTTTAAAACTGTATACTAGCAATTTTCACATGTGAGAGTATTCAGTTTATGTGTAGCTTATTAATTCTAACAGATTTTGTGATTGTGGGCTAGGAACTAAAGATTTTAGTTATCAATGTGTTTTTTAAAGAAAATACTCTGTTAATCGTTCACACCAATAAATCACAGCCTGTTTGTCAGCATGTCCATTGCCTAATAACAGGACAGTTCCTGGAAAGTGTGGGAGAGGCTAGTAATATTTCATGGGAAATGTTCCTTTGAATTGGAAGTTTTGCTTACAGGAACACACCTTACTTCACTAATTTGTATAATTATGCCATCACAAAAAGACACTCAGATATACATATCCCTTAATTTGTAATATAATATTCTCCAAATGATGTGTCCTTATAAAGTTGAATCAGCCTACAAGTATTGGATAGCCTATTTCTATAAAACTATAATCTCTTCATATTATGAATGTGAAAAGGGATAAGAATAGAACAAATTGAAACAAATATATTAAAGGAATAGATTATAATACGTAATGAAAAGTAGAATCTCATTTTAACAAACAAAACTTAAGTAATATTAAAGTATAAAAATAATAGGATTAATTGATTTAAACTTTTTCCCTAATTTTTTGTTATTTGTATCCACACTTTATTACACAATTAATACATATTTTTGCATACACATCTTGTTTTTGTATGTTTCTTTTATTGTTTCTTGTACTTTTGAGATTATATTATAGTTACATTATTTTCCCCCTTCCTTTTCCTTCCTCTAAACCCTCCCATATACCCCTCCTTGCTCTCTTTCGAATCCATAGCCTCTTTTTGCATTAATTGTTGTTACATGCATAGGTGAACACATGTATATATCTAAATACAACCTACTGAGTCGGTATAACATTTACAAAACAACTTCCACACCTAACACTCAGGGTACGTCATGGATGAGAGGGCAGAAAGACTGTGAGATTGTAATATCAAGGAGTTACTTGCAAAACTGTGTCTCCTAGTAATGTCAGAAGCTTCATCCATAAAGTTCCACTGACATTGATTGCCGAAACTGAGTTGAATAAGGACAATATCAATAGACATGCTGAAGTGGGGAAAGGCCTATGAGGTCTCAACCCTAAACAAAGAACTACAGTCAAATAAGGAAAGCTGAGAGTAGAAGAAATAGTATTTCCCAGGGAAGAGCACACCAACTATTTATCCAATATCATGCCATCAATCTTCAAAACATACAGTTTTAAAGTGTTTTGTTGTGGTGGTGGGTTTTTGCTTGTGGGTTTGTTTGTTGTTTGTTTTGAAAGCAAGATTCACTGTATGAGAAGCAAGACAAAGTTACAGATTAATGAATAATAGTAATGAGTGAATTTAGCCATTCATTTTCCTTACTCCAGGCCTAGTTTCCTTCTCAGTCTTCATATTCTCTGGATCACTGGAAAACAGAATTCTTCATCACTTCCACTTGGCTTGACTTGCTGAATGGTAACTACTGGCAGCCTGGCTTCTGGCTGCACATGTCTTCATGAATTCATTTTCTATTCCATGTTGTGATCAATGCAAACTACATAAACTCCTGGTACTTCCTCAGCTTAACTAGGATCTGATATTGTCCAAAAAAAAAAAAAAAAAAAAAGAGGAAACTTAAAATGAACCAAATGAGTTTCCTATTTCAGGAAACTTCCTATTTTCTTAATTCTCATTTAATGTGTGTACCAAGGCTTCAATATTTCCCAAACAACATAAAGATAACAAAATAAACCTTGAAAAACTCTATCATGGAAGCCCAGACAGAACAGGATGAGCTAAAAAAAATAGCTGACAAATGGAAAAAATGGCAGAGGCTGCAATGTTCTAGAAGGCAATGAGGAAAAAGCTTCTAGACACAGAGCCTTGAAAGCTATAGCAGATTTGAGCCTAACGGTGAGAAAAGTCCACTAATTAGCAACGCATGCTAACTTTTTAAAAGTCCTTGCCCTTCCTTTTTTAACTTTAATTTTTGAAAATTTCACACATAAGCACCATATTTACATCATTTTCTCCTCTGCCTCTAACCTCTCCCCAACTTCTCCTGTGTTCTTCCATTCCTCAAGTTTTCTGAAATTTTAGTTGCAGACACAGAGAGAGACACATATTTAAAGAGATAGATACATAAACATGGAGATACAGAGATAATTGCACATGTTCCTGTATATACAATCCACCATTAAGTCCATTTAGTGTTGTTTGTGCATACATATGCTTGATTGTGATCAATTGGGATTTGATAACCTGTCAGGGAGCTCATCCCTACAGAAAACTATGTCTCCCTTCTCTCAATAGTTGTTAGTTGCCTCTAACTCTTCATCTAAAGGTGGGTCTTTCTGAAACTTCTCCCATTCACATTGGCATTTCAACACGTGTTGTCATTATGGTAATCTTATTTAAGCAGCCATTTTGTTGAGATTTCATGGATATAACTTCCATGCCATTTCTAGGAGACACTATAGCCCCAATAGGTACATGGGTACCTATGTCTCTGCTTCTTAAGTCATTCTGCTTCCATGCCACAATGTTCTCTGAGCAATAGTTTAGAACTTGTACATGTATTAACTGGAGTTACACATCATGGTCACTTATTCTCTACATTTGACCAGTTGTAGATCTTTGTAATAGTTTCTGTCTGGGAAAAATAAAAATAAAGGAACTTCTTTGACAAAGAGTGAGAGGTATACTTCTCTGGCTGTACAGACATACAAGGTCCATTTTTTAATTTCTGGGAATTCAAAAGTTTTATGTTATTAATTACATGCATCCTTTGGTTTGTTTTAAAATGTTAAATAAGCATGATAAACAGACAGACAGACAGAACATTCAGATAAACCAAAGAAGAAATGACATAATAAAGCGATCTGGACTCTTACTGCTAAGGGTGAGACCATTAAAACTTTGGTCTATATCTTTTTTTGAATGTATATATGTCTAGCAATTTCAGATTAAACTCTAATTAAATGTTTTAAATCCTGTAACCAATTCTAGAAGTTACAGTTAAAGTTTGCTTTCTGCACATATGCTTATAATCACAGGTCTCATTATCATAGTGACTGATTTTATATATAAATTCTATTATGCACAGGGTAAGATTTTATGGTGAAATAGATTAGTACATCTTATTTTGTGTATTTACTATTTCTCTAGTCATGGAGGAAGAATTTATGAAATTGTTCTATGAACAGTCATGTTTTCATCCCTCTCTACTCAGCATGCAACTCCAGAACACATACTGGCTATTAGCCACTGTGCAGATGTCGAAGATAACACTGAACAGAACAATTTGTAAAAATCAGTAAGACAAAATTTAATGCATGCAGAAAGCATACACTGGGAGCACAGAGTTTGTTTAGATTTTGTAGACAGACAATGTGGGAAACCAACTTTGAACTGGAGTCTGAAAGAAACAGGGAGAGTAGACAAAAATACTTGAGGAAGGGCATCATTTATGAGTAGAAAATCAGCAGTGAAAAGATGCATACCCGGTTGGCTTAGTGTGACTGTTTTGTGCCATCAGAGGACAGGAGGAAAGGTGAGCTAGAGGAGAGTAGGGAGTGTGGATGGTGGGGGGTAGGGGTGGGCATTGAGGAGTTGGACTTTAGTTCTTGCAAGTGTTTTAACATAGAGTAGCAACATGACTTGATTTTTGAGCTGTAAATTTTTCAAGATCGGCTATTGGAAAGGGTTAAATGAAGAAGAACAAGAAAAGGCATGAAGACACAGCAGGAGACTATGACCCATATAACTGTTCTTCTCTTCTGTAGGTAGATGTAAGTATACATAGAAAGCAACAGATACAGATTTGAGAAATACACAGAAATTAATGTCAACAAGGCTTGGTAGTTTGTTCTTGATGGAGGTTAAATTCCAGCTGAGTGTAAGGATTTCTGTGGTAAGTGATTGAACAAATAGAAGAATTATTTTATTGGCAAAGATACTTCAAGATTGGCTATCAAGTTAGGATTTTTTAGGTCAGAGATGCCTGTTTGAAACAAATTCAGAGTAGTTTAATAAACTACTAGAGTTATTCAGACAGATCTGGGATGGGTTACAAATATGGGAGTTGTTTGTAGATAAATAGTCATTAAAGCTCGAACATGGATAAGATCACCGAAGATGAATACAGAGATAGGAAGTCAGAACTGAGACAGAAAATTGGCACCTCACTCTTGAGCCCCAAAATGCAGAAAGTTTCTCAGCCATTAGAGTTTCCTCTATAATGAATTCTTGTTTTGGTTCTATACTCCATTTTTTTTAATTGAATTGTTTGGTTTGTTGGTGTTTAATTTCTTTTGTTATTATTACTATTATTAATTCTTGTGTTTATTTATACTTCAATGTACATCTCCATCATAGTCTCCTCCCTCCATCCCTCCTGGGCCATTTCTTGGGTTCTTTATATATTTTGGATATTATCTTTCTGTCAGATGTGGGGTTGGTGAATATCTTTTTCCAATCTGTGGGCTGTCGTTTTGTTCTATTGACAGTGTCCTTGGCCTTACAGAGGTTTTCAATTTCATGAGGTTCCATTTATTAGTTGTTGATATTAGTGCTTGAGCTATTGGTGTACTGTTCAGGAAGTTAGGGGAAAGTTTGAGGAAGCTGATGGGATCAAGGAAACCACAAAAAGACCCACATAGTAAATTAACTCAAACACAAGGAAGCTCAAAGAGACTGAACCACCAAGCAAAGAATCTGTAGGGACTGATCTTAGGCCCATTACATATATGAAGCTGACTGGCTGCTTGGTCCTCAAGTGAATCCCCTAACAATTGAAGCAGGGTCTATCCCAGACATAGACTATGTTGCCTCCCTCTGGAGCTAATTTTCCTAGAAGAGTTGCCTTATCTTGCCTCCATGGAAGAGGAGGCACTTAGTCCTGTTGGTGTTTGATGTGCCAGTACTGGGTGGGAGTGGAGGGTATGGAGGAAGTGAGTGGGAGGGTGGGACTGGGGGAGGGGAGGGAGGGGAATGGGGATTAAAATGTAAAATAAAAATAGAAAAAGAAAAAGATGCAGAAAGCAGAGAGGGAAGCCAGGATTTTACCTTGTCAAAAAGGCAAATGAATGGTGTTTTTGTAACAATTTTACTACAGTCTAATAAATCAACTGGTGAAAACTAACCAAAGAATTGTGACGTGTAGTGGCTATTTGAAGAATTTAGGTTTAAAAGCCAGTTTAGGGTGTTCTAGACAAAAAAAGAAAACGGGTCCATATGTCAAAGCATTTGAGTCATTTCTTCAGAAACCTAGCCTGAAGAAGAGGGCAACATGGAATTTCAGGGACTAACTTTTCATATTGATAGACAAGTATGTTTAAATGCTGGTAGATGAGATACAGATGAATCTGGAAGTAAAACTAGAATACTGGGGATTATTTAAGCAAGGCCTCAGTCTATGGAAAGGCATAAGGAAAGGAGGAATCTGAAAAGCAGTGGGACCTGAGAATGGATGGTTCTAGAATGAATCAATGAAGAATCTCTGTCTTGGTAAGCAGAGAGGTAAGACAGCTGTCTGAGAGTTGTGGTGAGCAGGGTGGAGTAGCTGCAAAGAAGACTGAGAACAGAATGAAGTATGAAATTGTGAAACGTAATAAATTCTGCCACTCTCTATAGCAGTACTGACAGGGAAAACATAAGGCTCAGTTCTCCAGCAGGGCTTCTGGGAGCTGAATCAAACAGTAAAGTGTTCAACATTTAAGCATGAAGGCCTGAGGTGGATGTCCAGTGCCCATGCTGAAAAGAGGGATGGGGCATAGAAAGTCCCAAGGCTGTAGAGCCAGAGACAAGAGTATCCCTGATGCTCTCTGAACAATCATTCTAGCCAACTGGTAAGCTCCCTTTTCAGAGAGAAAACTGTCTCAAAGAAGAAAATAGTGTCTGTAGTCATGCATATATAAACATATGTGAACACAAATGCACTTGTACACATGCACATGCACACTCACCTCAAAAAAAACAACACTAAGGTACTGACATTATCTACAAATTTATAATGTATTTTCATAAATAAAGCATTGCCAAAATACCAGCTATCAGCTTCAGTAAATCCTGAATTTGACAAAAGTATGTATATTTTCTACATAAGTTCTCATAGAAAACTCTATTGAGTGGTTACGTGTTTCACATGAAAATAAGTTAGGGTATGTTTTACTTATGGTGAAATAATTATTTGACTGTAACTAATACTGTAAACTTTGTTTAACCAGAAAATTTTTAGAAACTTCTGTTTTCAATCTTGTTTTCTAGGATATAATATTTTAATAATTCAACACATTTTGATATTATTCCAGTTCTTGAACTATTCTATCTAACTACAATGTAGCCTTATCGTCAGAGAATGATGAAAATTATCACAACACTTGGAATTTTAATTAGTATTCAGAAGGTCTTACTACAGCATTTTCTTACTTGGTGTGATCTTCAGTTTTAAAGGTCAAGGTGACTTCATCTAGAATCACCTGGTAATAGAGTCTGAATGAGAGACTATACATTGAATTGGTCTTTGGGAGTGTTTGTGGGAGACTGTCTCAATTAAATGATGTTGGAAATCCAGTCCATGGTGGTCAGTATTTCCTGGGCAGATTCCTGAGTTGTAAAAATCAAGCTAAGAACAAGGAAGCAGGTAAATTATCACACACACAATCATTTTTCTCTGCTCTTGACTGTCGTTATGATGTGGATAGCTGTCTCAAGCTCCCACAATTCTGTCTGTCTTCCGTGCCATGGTAGACTACAACCAGGAACTGTGATCTACAGTAAAATCTCCCTAAGTTACTTTTTGTCAGGGCACTTTATCTCAGCAATGGAAATGAAACTAGAGAAGCTGGGTGTAGGACTACAGCAAGGGCTAAGTCTGAATGTTTTACTCTCAAAATCCAGGTGCTGGGACTTAATTGTATGGAATAGCAGAACTTCAGTGAAGTAAAGACTTTGCCCTCATGAGTTGGGTAGTACTTTTGTAAAAGGGGATGATGGTAGCTGCCATGTCCTTAAGTCATTGCTGAGAGAAGAGCATGTGTCCTCACAAAACACTGAATCTAATAGCACTTAGGTCTTGGACTTCCCTAACTGTATAACAAAGAAAACTGGTTTTATTATTTCTAGACTACCCACTATAGGTTATATTGTTATAGGAGCAGTAATTGATTAAAATAGTAAAATATTGAAGTTTCTATCCATCAGTGAAATCATTTCTCAATGATTCTACTACTAGTCCCTACTTCATGTTTTTATTTGTATTTAAATAAATCAGCCATTAGAAAGTATTGAGCACAATATCTGGTAATACTCCTAGCTTTCAAAACATGGTGATCATCATTATTGTTACTAAGGTTCTCATTGTTTTAAATATTAGCACAATACATTTTAAAGTGGAGTAATATGTTTTAGGTTGAATACAATTTTTAAAAATTCTTTTAAGTGTTTACAACCAAATAAAAGATATTCAAAAAGGCAATTGTATTCAGCAACCCTACTTCCTTTCCTAGAATTCAAGTCAGCTTAGCTCAACAGAATTTGTAGGAATCTGTGGCTAGCCCTGAAGATGAAAAGGTGAATTAGCCTTCTTATGACTTATTATACCACCTTCTCTCACCTCTTTGCTGTTTATTTAGGCCTCTTTTTGTTGCTACACTGAACTCTGTGCCATGCTCTCCCTGTGTCATGAAACAAGTTTTCTTCAGGTAGAGATATGATTCTTTCCTTATTTCCTAGACAGCTAGTGACATAGTCCATCCCCAAACTCTCTCACATTTGTATTACATTTATTTATGTGTTTATTTATTCATTTTAGCATGCGTGTGCTTGCAGATGTGTGAAAGCATGTGTGATGTGTATATGAGCAGATGCAGGTGTGGAGTTCAGAGATCAAATTGCAGGACTCAGTTCTCCTCTTCTAGCATTTTAATAATTAATTTCTTTTATTCACATCTATAATAAAGCATGCTGTGTATTTTTTCCTGAATCTTCTTAGGAAACCATTCCTTGCCTCCAAATATTCACTCTGCTTTATTCTTTGATATCACATCCAGTGACAAGACTCCAGTTTGAAGATATTCAATAAAGCCTTGTTAAGATAATGTGTTCACATGCACTTCCAATATGTGTTTGAATACAATGTAGTAATATGTATGAACATGTATGCTTTTTTGAGACATGGTCTTACTATATAGCCCTAACTTGTCTGAAACTTGTTATGTAGACCATGTTGTTCAGGAACTCACAGAGATCTGCTTGCCTCTGCTTTCTAAGCCCTGGTATTAAAGGCATGTGCTCCCATACATAACCAATATACATATTCTTTACCAACTCCACACAGTTAAGTTTTAGGTTTTTTTACTTGAATGTTCTACAATTGTCCTTGCTCACAATCTAATGTTTGATCTTGTACTTCCTTTCTGCTTTAGGCACAGAATTCATCTTGTGAATATTGGGTGGCAGCAGAGAATACCTTGAAAAAGTACTACCTCTCCACATTTTATGGGATTGAGTTCACTGTGGGAATGCTTGGGAATGTCACAGTGGTGTTCGGCTACCTCTTTTGCCTGAAGAACTGGAACAGTAGCAACATCTATCTCTTTAACCTTTCCATCTCTGACTTTGCTTTCCTTTGTACTCTTCCAATGCTGATGAAAGTGAGGAAGAGGATGCTGGTGTAGAGGTTGCTGTGAAGCACGTATCGGTTGCTTATGCAGAGAACTTCTCCATAGACCCAGCTCTCATTGGCGTAACTTCTTATCAGCATTGATCGATATCTGCTCATGAAGTTCCCTTTCCGAGAACACATACTGCAAAAGAAGGAGTTCGCCATTTTTATCTCTTTAGCTGTGTGGGTGTTAGTGACTTTAGAAGTTCTACCCATACTCCCCTTCATAAATTCTGTCCTAACAGAAAAAGATACCAACTGCACTGACTATGCAAGTTCGGGAAACCCTAAATACAATCTCATTTACAGCCTGAGCCTGACCTTGCTAGGCTTCCTCATTCCTCTCTCTGTGATGTGCTTCTTCCACTACAAGATGGTAGTCTTTCTAAAGAGCAGGAGCATGCACCAGACGACTGCCCTGTCACTGGACAAGCCTCTGCGCCTGGTGGTCATGGCGGTAGTGATCTTCTCCATACTCTTCACACCCTACCATATCATGCGCAATGTGAGGATTGCCTCACGCCTGGGTAGTTGGGCACAGGGATGTGTACAGGAGGTCATCAAAACTTTATACATCCTGACCAGGCCTGTGGCCTTTCTGAATAGTGCCGTCAATCCCATTTTCTACTTTCTTATGGGAGACCACTTCAGAGAGATGCTGATTAGTAAGCTCAGACAGTACTTCAAGTCCCTTACATCATTCAGAACATGAGCTTTTAGATGCAGGTCTTCACTTAGCCAAAACAAGCATCTTGTCAAACACTGCTGTGCAGCTGAGTTTTAACTAAGTCGACTACTAACTTCAGGCTTTAGTTCCTGAACCCCAACCCACCCTCCAGCACTGGAATACAAGTTGGGTCTTGACACCCAGGTATTCTGTTTAAATAGGTACACCTGAATCAGAAGAGAAACCCCATGTCCTGATTTCAAGTTGTATCCAGAGTATGGGGAAATAGTCATGGAGAAAGCATTGATACCTTCACCTAAGAACTGAACAAATGTGAACTAATGCTGTCAATGTTTGGACACTTAAGATCAAAAGCCTTGAAAATTTTAAGACCTCTTCAATCAGTGAAAAAGGAATAAGAAGATAGATAGGTAGATCACTACGTACATGCAATTTATCAAAACATGTTTCTAAGAGTCTCTGTTATTTTTCTTCTTGGAATATTAAAATTTTATGTGAAAAATGAAGAGAACTCGATGTACACCATTAACTGTTATTCTAGAAGTTATATTCTTGAAAAACAAGATGAAATAACAGAAATGACTAAACAGAGCAATGTAATTGTTCTTTCTCTGCACTGATCATGAATTATGATTCACCTGTAATGTATTGGCCCTTTTTTGTTAGATGGGGTATAGCAAAAAGAGTCTTAGTTTAGGCTATGAGGATAGTCACTGTCAAACAAAGGGAATTGACTATCAGGAAATTTGGTCATAATGAAATTCCACAGTAATTTTACTCAAATATTGAAGAACTATGGCAAAAATGGGTTCAGAAATTCCACCCTTACAGAATTCAAACTGTGTTAGAAATTCACAGCAAAATAAAGCACACAAAAATGAGTTCACTTTTTTCTATGATGATCGTGCTGCCTGGAATTTTGGATATCGTAATCTGATGCCCAATGCATGGAAATATAGTAAAAGACCCCTCTATTTCCATCTCCTCTAAACAATGAACTTTAAAATACATTATAGGGTCTGGGGCTTAACAAGTAAGAGTACATTTTGCTGCCCTTGCATAGGATTAGGTTCAGTTCTCAGCACCCATGCTGAGGAATTCCTTGTAACTCCCTACAACTCCTTGTAACTCCAGTTCCAAGGAATCAGATGCCCCATTCTGTATTCCTTGAGTACCTGAATACACATGGTACACATACAAACAAGCAGGCACACATATACAATAAATAAATCTGTAAAACAGAATAAAAATATTAATATTAGAAACTAGCAAATAAGTGGCAAGGTACTACTATTAGTACCACATTCATTGAGTAGGTTCCCTACAGATAGCCCTGCCGCCATGCTAAAAGACTAAGAGTTATTTGGAAAAGAACATGAATGTAAGTTAGTACCTTTTATGTTGTTTGAGTATTTTCTCTCTGTTTAGGCTTATACACCCTTTTGCTTGTGTCTTCACTCTTGAAACCCTTCACATTTTTTCATATGTTGTCATATTTTACAAACACTTTTTGTAAGAAATATGACTAAATTTTACTTATTAACCCATTAGTAGAATTATTCCCCCCAGAAGAAAATAAGCTTAAGAGGATACGGTAAGTGTACATCCCATGCTGGCTTGAATTCTCAGTCAGATTTTTGAAAAGAATCTCATGGTCATACTTCATCTAGCCCATCTTTCATTTTTAGGTTATGCATCTACTCAAGTTGTCTGCTTTTTCCCTTATAGAAGTTTTGAAATCAGCTTCTGCAATTACTTTCAATAAAAACAAACAGCTGCTTTTCCCCTCATTGGCTTGAAAGAATGTGTTCTTAGCTTGCATGATATCCTGAACTAGATCCTAAGACAGACAGACAGACAGACACACACACATACACACACACACACACACACACACACACACACACACACACACACAGACACACTATTGAAGACAAACATTTTCTCTCCTGATAACTTCCCGTTTCTTCAGTACAGGCCTACCTAGGAAAAGGAACTTTGCTCCCCAAACTTACTCTTTTATTATCTGTTTCAAATCCACTTACCTACCCCAATGATCTTACCACTGGATTTTTTTTTTTAAGAAATATAAAATACCCAAAAAGGAATTATTGCCTGAATTCCAAATAGATTTTTTTTTGCTTCTTGGATTATTTTTTATGAGAAATATTTAAAATATTGCCCTACTCATTGACACAGGAAGGCAAGAAAAGCAGCAGAGACAGGCATACAGACAAAACACAAGAATGATGAGGATCCCATGATAAGGCTATGTCAGGTTAAGTCCAATCATGTACACTGGTAACAGAATACAGCATGTTCCCTTTCCAGCTTCTCTCCTGTCAAATAACATCAGCAGGAGATACATTCAATCAGTCAGTGAGGAATGTGAGCTGTTTAAGTTTAGAGTATATCAGGTAAGGAACAACAACACATGTGCACATGCATTAAAAACAAATCAGTTTTTACTCAGACTTGCCTACCATACTATGACAGTCTTCCCTTTGTTTCTATTCAAGTGTAAGAGATATAGGAACAATAAATGCCCAGGGTTTCCAAAATGCAGTCTCTCTGACTAGATTCACAGGTACAAATTAGTGTAAAAATCTTGCTTTGGTCATAGGGTCAAGGATTAGAAAGGGTCCACTTTCTAATCCACGTTTATTAGTCAAATGTTCTACTCTTTTTCTTTATTTTGGATTTCTATTAGAAACTTATTTTTCAGAACTGTAGAGGGAAAGACATGTTATTCATCAGAATTCAGGCACAAAATTTCAGGCTGAATTTTTTACCCAAATGATGGCACTGCACTCAGGCAGAATGTTAAAATGTGCCAGATTCTGTCACTTTGTATATTTTAACTGATGAACTCTCATCAAGTCGGGGCGGGGGGGGGGGAGGGCGGAGGTAATAGGCATGGCCACCCAAGTATGGAGTTATCAGAGACCATGACCTTATAAAAACACCTCACACACCACAGTGATATGAAAGGAATAATCTTTCATGTCAATTTTGGATCATATGTGATGATGTTGACTTTGGAGATTATCACATAATTAACCATATATAATCTTCTGACATAATTTTAAGGAGGTAGACTCCAAGACCATGTGGGGATGAGTTCAGGAATAGGGTCTTAGCACAGCCAGGCCATGTTCACAGGCAGCATATGAAATTCTTTAACAGTTCTGAACTTTGCCATAATGGGTAGAATCCAGCAATAACGTTTTCACAAGATACAAGAAGCTAGAGAATATGTCTGTCTAAATAGAAGCTTTTTTATTTCTAAATAATGACCATCTGTGTAAAACTAGGGTCTTATGTAATTCAATCCTGCCATATGAGTCGGAGATCCCTGTTTTAGTGAAATTTCCAGCAAATTCCACAAGCTACAGCCATATTCTCCCACATATTAATCATACAAATAATACTGAATTAGAAGTTGTATTTTTATTTACTTTCTATTTAAAGTAACTCTATATTAAAATCACAAAATTTGATGAGCTATTATCTCTAGCTATAAAAAATATGGCTAATTAAATTATTTAACTGTATTTAGATTATTGTTAATTTGTTTGGCAGCCTTTAATCCTTATTCCGCCATTATAAATGAGTACATAGAGACACAGGATTTAACAAGCCTTGGCCTGAGTTGGGCAATCCTAGCCCATCTAAGCTAGCTCATAATTCTATTACCTAAATATGACCCCATATATACATACGTCCCCTTGGACTGCCATTCTCCACGATATGCCAATGTTCCTGGCCATGTGGAATGAGGTTCTTTTCTCTAACCCATGGTATGTGCCTCCTTCTTCCTGCTGCTCCTGGTAGGAATGCTTGAATCCTCTGTCTAAAGTGCACGCTTCCTGTTCTAATCTCAGGAAGTCCCACCTTTCTCTGTCTTTGCCCAATCTCAGGCCTCAGCATTTATTTTAACCCATCAAAGTCAATGTAAGTAACAGACAGCAAGCAGGACCAATTAATTAACATTTAGAATGCTTAACACTACCCCAACATCTAGCTTTTTTTTAAAAAGTGATTTTACCTTGTTTCTAAAGAAAGTAAATTAGTTTACGTAACTATTCTATACCACATTGTTCTGCCCTACATGGGCCAATAAGTAAAATGTCCTGCTACAGTGATGTATTTGCATCATTTTTTTTTGAGAAATAAAGCAAGGAATATTCTGTGCATAGTTTCTAGCTTTGTTCCATAAACTCACTAAGCATGTTGCTTTCCTCTGCCCAATGTGCTACTGATGAAACAGGCCTTAAGAGATTTCATAAAGATGTTGTCAGAACAGGGTCAAAGTTGACTTTGAATCTTACATCTGTTTGACTCCAAATTATGCAATAATCCTGCTCTAGCATTTTGTTTGAATATGAATTCTCCACGGAATTTTTTTTTAATGAAATGCTGCCCAAGTGACTACTTTCACCTATAACCTCTAGAGATCTAATCAAGGGATGTTTTGCCAAACTCCAGGTCATAGCTGATATATGAAAGAGCTGATCTGAGGAGAGATTTTTCAGTTGCTTTGTTCTTCAAAAATGTAGTTTTGTCATATAAGGTTTAGTCTTTGAGAATAAAGTTTGAAGTTAATGTAAAGAGCATTAACTTTGTAACTTTCTGTAGAAAGTTGTCTTAAGTTTAATATGCAAAGGCATGTGGATAAAAACCCTCACTCCAGCTCACTTGTGGCCAAATGTAAAATGATGATCATTATAGGGAAGGATGAGACTACATATTCTTAGCCTTGATAAGCCATTGCTGAAGTTGTGGCTGTCTGCCACACACTGCGCAAGCTTCCTGTGGTGTTCAAGTGCGTGACAAACTGGATAATAAACACTTTGTCAGAAAGTTAGTAAATTTTGTAAGACTAACAGATACATACGGAATTATTACTGCACTTAACCATTTACTATGTCCACCATTGGGAAAAGCAGCATATGGTCTGCATGTAGAAAGGATTCTCTGAAGGGTAAACAGAATGTCACCACTGCCAAAACAGTCACACAGACAAATTCAGTTATATCTCCTCCAGAGAAACACTCTTTCCCAGAGAATACAGGCATTACCAAGGACAGACATAATGTTAGTCAAATGGACTTTTTTTTCTGGCCTGAGTCTGCAACACTAATGTCTGAATTATTTGAAGAGACTCCAAGTTCTTTATTTCAAATGTTGTCAGACACTGAGACACAGACAGTATAACCTTGTAAACAACCAGCACACACAGTACCAAATCTTCAAGGAGTGAAAGACAAAAGTAAATATTTTTCTGCACTTACCATAAAAACAGCATATTATGAAACACAGATGATGCATATAATACCCTCTGGTAATGGTGGTGGTGCCTGTGGGATCTGGGATGCCAGAAAAATGGAAACATGTGTCCAGGGGCTAAGGAATTAGTCAGAACTAGGATTCAGTGATTCCAAGGGAACATATACATATGGATATGAAGCAAAGGAACAAGAAAACATGAGCATATGCAACAGACCAACTGTTTTTCCACATATCTGTGACCTCCTATTAATACCTGGGCAGGATTTTAGGGTTTCTGAGTAGGTACAACATAGATGAGGAAGCTCATTGACATTTTAAAATTTCTTTTTTAATTTTAAGTTATTTGTTTGTTTGTATTTATTTATTTATTCAAGTTGCATCTAAATCGCAATCCCCTGCCTGCTCCCCCCTCTGGTCCCACCCTTCCACCCTCTTCTCCCTCAACCCCTCCATCCACTTTCTTTTTTTTTTAGTTTAAGGTATATTTTCCCCCAACAGCTCTCCCTTTCAGTCCACAAAAGGTTCTTTCTCTTATAACAATAAATACAATACAATAAAACAGAAATAAATAGGCCACAATTATGAGAGTTATATGGATTAGCATACATTCCCAATGTCCAGTCCATATGTATTTGGCACCTGACTTTAACATTCTATTATCCAACCATCTCCATGAGTTTAAAGTTCTATATCTAACTTAGCTTTCATACTAACTTGCATCACAATTTTAAAAACATCTTCTCAGATTCAAAACACCCTTTTAATTCCAAAACAACTCAAAATTTAACTATGAGACTCTAGCTATCTAGTCATTGGCATTTTATAACCCGGTTATGTCCATAGATTAGTGCAGTTGACGGTCTCACTGTAATAGTCACACAATCATTCTGTTCCTGTGTCTCATTTGCTCATTAAACTCTCTATAACAAGGACTAATGAGATAAACTAGTGAAATGGAAAGGAATTCTAAATTCATGCAAAGTAAGCATAAGAGTCATGTTTTTATAGATAGGAAGAATTTTGAGGCAACTTGCCAGTTCTGTGATGAACCCACTTTTTAATAAATGGGATTATTTTGGGATACCTGATGTTTGCCAGACATTCTATTGTACGTTAGGCCATAAATAACCAGTACCTCATTTTGATTTTCTCAGGGTGTTATACAAATAAACACACATGGGTCTTATAGACTAAGCAAATGGAGAAATGTACCAAGATGACTAGAATTGCATGAGAGAAGAGACACAATTCTGGCTTACTGTGAATTGGGAGATAATGAAAATTCTACAGTGATCTGCCTTGGCCAGAGTACTCATCAGAGAGTGGAGCTTGGGTACATTGCCTGTGCTAGAAAATTGGGACAAAACTGATAAAGAAATGGTTCCACCAGTGTAAAGCTTCAGACATCATCAGTTGTGTCTGAAGTTGTGTCTCATTTATTTATTTATTCAAGTTGCATCTAAATCGCAATCCCCTGCCTCCTCCCCACTCTGGTCCCACCTTTCCACCCTCTTCCCCCTCAACCCCTCCATCCACTTCCTTCTTTTTAAGTTTAAGGTATATCTTTTCCCCGCAATGGCTCCTCCTTTCAGTCTAACAAATGGCTCTTTCTCTTATAACAACAAATATAATGAGACTCTTCACATTTGAAGGCCGAGCAGCATTCACTGCAGCACATAATGAACCTTCAAGAATTTTTAGATCAAAATTATTTAGAAAAAAATTTGGAAGGCTTAAGCAAGAAAAAAAATAAAACATACTGAGTGATTAAGTAACCATTTTACCAGACATCATCTTGCCCTTATTCTTGACTGTCCCACTTTATTATCATTACTCAGTGATAACAAACACCAGGACCCTCTTTGGTTTCCTTGGTTTTCTACCTAGAAACGTCATTCTCATAAATTGACTTTTGCATGTTGTGTGACTTTTCCCAACAATATGGTTGACTAAACAAGATGCAAAAAAATGACAACACAGTCAACATGCCAATGCCCATGAGGAAAAATTTAGAATGCCTGCTACTAGAAGAGCTTCAGGTAATCAATGGCTATTGAGAGAGGGAGAATCAGTCTTCTCCAAAAAAGAACCCCTGATAGGTTACCTAGTATCAAGTGCTTAGACCTAACTATCTATACAAGAAAGCAAAACAAAATGGTTTCTGTAGATTACACACAAACTCACACATCTATATATACATGTATATTTGTACATATATAATGCATAAAAAATAACAATTAAAATTTAAATTTTTGAAGTTTTGAAGAGGGGATGCCAGAGGAGTTGGAGTTGGAGGGGCTGGTAGGAAGCATAGAAATCATGTAAATACTGTCCTCGCATATGAAATTCTCAAAAAAATTTTAAATTAAAAAGAGCATATTCCAGTTATTGGAAGAGAACACATAAAATTTTAGGTATAAAAATGAACAGTGAAATATTCCTTACAGTATCATATCAAAAAATCATCTCACTTATGAGCAGTCTTTCTTTACCAGGATGACATTTAACTGTTTAACAACAAGCACATATCATAAAGCTAAGATTATATTTGCTTAGAATTTTATGGAGTATAAGTGATAAAGGAACACTGAAATTGTATAACTGAGGGTTTCGGCACCAGTTGTATACACTGACTGCATGCTTTTTCTAAGGTACAGGTAAGCAGAAGGCTTTTGTTGTTGATATGAGACAGGGTACAGCAAGAGCCATCTGGAAGAGTTGAGAGCAGAGAGAGAAAACATTCGACCAAATATGGACAGCAGACTGGACTTGATCTTGAGAGGAGAGAGTGAGATAGTGAGAGAGGAAGACAAAAAGAGGACCAAGATTTAGCTATTCTGGGTTTTTTGTTATTCCATGTGAAGTTGAGAATCGTTCTTTCAAGGTCTGTAAAGAATTGTGTTGGTATTTTGATAGGAATTTCATTGAATCTGTATATTGCTTTTGGTAGGATGGCCATTTTTATTGTTTCTCCTACCTATCCATGGGAGATCTTTCCATATTCTGATGTCCTCTTCAATTTCTTTCTTCAAGGCCTTGAAGTTCTTATCATACAGGCCTTTCACTTGCTTGGTTAGAATTACCACCAGGTATTTTATATTATTTGTGGCTATTGTGAAGGGTGTTGTTTCCCTAATTTCTTTCTCAACTCATTTATCTTTTGTATAAAGAAGGGCTTCTGATTTTTTAAATTGATTTTGTATCCAGCCACCTTGCTGAAGGTGTTTATCAGTTGTAGTAGATCTCTGTTGTAACTTAGGGGTGCTTATATGTGGGGGAAACACTCTCCAGAGGAGTAGGATAGGTGGGAGAGGGGGAAGGGGGTAGGAGAGTGGGACCAGAAGGGGTGGAGAGAGGAGACTGTGATGGAGATATAACTTGAAAAAATAAACAAACAAACAAAAATAGAGGACCAAGAATGAGGGCCAAAAGAAGACATAGAGAGGGGACTAAGAGGAAGACAAAAAAGAGGCGGCATAGCTGAAATAGCAGGGTTATAAGGAGAGATGAGTAGCTGAGGAGAAGGAGGCCCATGACCTGGAGAAGCTAAGGATAAGGAGCAGTGTGAGAAAAGCCAGAGTACCCCCCATATGAGCTCCGAAATGTGTAACAGGTACTTGTGAGACTAAGGAGTGTGCTCTGGTATGCTGATAGACACCACAGATAGTCATTTGTCCTTTATGCCAATGAGAAGGAGATGGCCCTTTGGTAGATAGGAATCTGTTTCACAAGTTTTTTCAAGAATACTGGATTTTGTCTAACCTCCTAAATTTGAATGTGACATAAATCTGTATTTGTTTCCAATAATCTTAAAAGATCTAATTTTTTATGTTTGTAAAAATGAAAATTAATAGTAATATAATAATACTACTAGTAGTAATAGTAGTAAAATAGTTCTAGCATTCACAATATTCTAGGTTCAGTATACAGTACGACATTAAAGAAACAATAAAGTAAACCTGCAATATTGTTTTCATGTAGACTCAATATTTTTCAGTTCATGGAGACATTCTTTTTTTTTTAAGATACTTTGTTATGCCTCTAGATGATTTACCTAGATGTTTGTGCTTTATGTGCATGCAGTGCTCATGGAGGGCAGAAGAGGGCATCAGATCCCTTAACACTGTATTGACTAACTGTTGTGAGCTGGCATGTGGGTGCTAGGAATTAAACCTGGGCCTTCTGCAAGAACAGCCAATGCTCCTAGCTGATGGGCCATTGCTATTGCCCCAAGATTTCACTTTCTTCTGTAATCTCACCTATATTATTTTAAAGTACATCTCAGGCATGGTATCATTTGATCCATAAATGTTAAAAATTGTATCTGAAGGGTAAGAACTACTTTTGAAGTAGAAGTCTAGTAGAATGTGTAATTGTTTCTGTCCTCATTTTACCCTAGTCTAGAATCACTCATCCAGAAACCTTGCAGAAACTTTGCAGTGTATCTAACCATTTCAGAGTCTTTGTTGTCACTTATATATCAATACTTGGCCATGAACATACCCTTGAGCAGTTGTTCTCAACGTGTGGGTCACAACCTCTTTGAGGATTGAATGACTCTTTAATAGGAGCCACCTACATTGGAAAGCATGGATATTAAATTGCAATCATAACAGTAGCAAAATTAGTTATGAAGTAGCAATGAAAATTTTATGGTTGGGGGTCACCACAACATAAGGAACTGTATTAAAGGATCCTAACTTTAGGAAAGTTGAGAATCTTAGAGTATTAGTGCTCATACCACCAGCAGAGACTAAATTGTGTTACTTCATTAAATCTGCCATATGTGCTCAACAAAGAGCACATTTAAACACACTAATCTTCTGCAAAATTAGTACAGGAGGTACACTTTGTCTGAGTTAACTTAAAGCAGATAGTATATGACAAAGTTAATGCAATTAGCACTATTGTTCTGGACCCATGATTACTTAGTTAATGTTCTTATATATCCCTAGAGCACTTGCCCAAGGAATGGTACCACCCACAGTGGCTGAGCTGCCCCAAATCAATTAACAATCAAGACAACCCACCAAAGATGTATTCAAAGGCCAATCTGATCTGGGAAAATTCCTCACTTAAGACTCTTTTTAGGTGAATTTAGGCTGTGTCAAATTAATATTTAAAAGAATAAATCAAATGCTCAACATCCTTAATCATTAGCGAAATGCAACTCAAAATGTCTCTAAGATTCCATCTCACACCAGTAAGAATGGCTAAGATCCAAAACTCAAATGACAGTACATGCTTGTAAGGATCTATAGAAAGGGGAACACTCCTCTATTGTTTATGGGAGTGCAAACTTAAACCACCACTATGGAAATCAATCTGGCAATAATCTCAGAAAATTGGGAATAGTTCTACCTCAAGACTCAGCCATAGCACTCATGGGCAAATATCCAAAGTATTCATCACCAAGCCATAAGGAAATTGGTTCAGCTATGTTCATAGCAGCTTTATTTGTAATAGCTAGAAACTAGAAACAACCCAGAAGTCCTTCAATCAAATAATGAAAAAACAAAACAAAACAAACAAACAAAAAACTGTGGTACATTTAAACAATGGAATACCTTTCAGCTATCAGAAACAAGAAAACATGCAGTTTGCAGCCAGATGGATGGAACTAGAAAAGCTCATCCTGAGTGAGCTAACCCAGGTCCAGAAAGATACAAATTTCATGTATTCACTTAAAACTGGATTTTAGCCATATAGTACAGAATAACTATTCTACAACTCACATGCCCAAAGGAACAGGAACCTAGCATAACTATCCTATGAGAAACTCCACCTAGCAGCAGATCAAAACACATGATGAGACACAGTCAAACATTAGGTGGAGCTCCGAGAGTCCGTTATAAGAGAGGGATAAGGAATAGAGAGAGACCCAGAGGAGACAAGAACATCACATGAAGGTCAACAGAATCACCCAATCTAGGCCCCTAGAGGCTTCCAGAGACTGAAACACTAGCCAGAAAAAAAGAAAAAGAAAAAAAAAGAAAGAAAAAGAAAAGAAAAAACCATATATAGACCAGAACTATCCCCTCCCCATACATATACAGATGATAGGCAACTTGACCTTCATACAGATCCCTTAGCAAGTGGGAGGGGGTGCTTGTCAGGGACTATGGTGCTTGTTAGTGGAGCACCTTACCCTAGCAGGGCTGTCATGTTGGGCCCCACTGCAAAAGAAAGCTCTTAGCCCTCATGTGACTGATGAACTGAGGGGGCTTGATATGTGTGGGGCCCCATTCACCCAAAGAGAAGGAAAGGAGGGAGATGGAGACAGGGAAGAAGATGGGAGGGTAGGACCAGGAAGGGAAGAGCGATGGAGCTGTGATATAGATGTAACTTGAATAAATAAATAAGTGCTAAAAGAATCCTTAAAAGAGTCTGTTTTTTGGAATTATAATAAGTGGACAGTCAGATTATATGTGTGTAAGTTAGACAGTTTAACAGATACCTCAAACATTTTACTGTTTCGCCCGGATGTGCAACTGTAATATCTAATGCACAATTTCCTTTGGCACTAAATTTGAAAATGTATTTACAGCAGCAGTCACTACAGAGCATAGTCATGACATGACAAATGACTATTGTCCAGATCCCCTTTGATCAAAGTTTTCAGTATAAATACACAGTTTTATGAGCCTCAATTTCAAGATGTGCTCTAATTTTAGGTTTCAAGATTTTAATGGGAACATTTGAAACCAGAAATAAATAATAAATGTATTGGATTTTATAGAATGCTCTCTTCATTCTATTCATAGTTGTCTTAGTCAGGATTACTATTGCTATGATAAAACGCCACGACCAAAGCAAGTTGGGAAGGAACAGGTTTGTTTACTTGGCTTATATTTCCATAACACTGTTTATCCCTGAGGGAAGTCAGGGCTGGAACTCAAACAGGCCAGTGATCTGGAAGCAGGAGCAGGTGGAGAGGCCATGGAGGAGTGCTGTTTATTTGCTTACTCCCTGCTTTCTTATAGAACTCAGGACCACAAGCTGAGAGATAGCGCCACCTGTGTCTGCATCCGCCCCCTGTTTAAGAAAATGCCTTACAGTCTTGCCTACAGACCATTTTAGCCAGGCAGTTTTTTCAGTTGAAGCTCCCTCCTCTCAGATGGCTTTAGCTTGGGTCAAGTTGACATAAATTATCCAGTACAATAGTGCTAATTGCATTAACTTTGTCATATACCATCTGCTCCTGCAATCCCAGCAAGGGTTGGAAGGAGGAGTACATAGACAAGTAAGTCCCTGAAGTTCCCTGGCTGGCCAGCCTAGCCAAATCAATTAACTTCAGGTTCAGGGTCTTGGAAAAATAGAAGGGCAAGAGTGATTGAGGAAGACATTCAATGTTTCCTCCTAGTTTCCACATGCACAGCCACATGCTCATGTGTGTGCTTGCAAGTGCATTTACCATACTCAACACACACACACACACACACATACACACACACACACACACACACACACACACACACACACTTCTCATTTCTTTTCAAACTGTCCATGCTCTATCCAGGGTCCATTTATGTTTAGTACCATCGAGGTACAATATCAGTATTTATAGAGTGCTTATTATTGCAAACATCGGTGGGTCTAACAGAGTGGAATCACTGTGTCCTCCTAGCAAACTTCAAAGTAGGCCTTACTGTCTTCATTTTAAGGATTAGAAGATGAAGGCCTTTCTGAGGTCAAGTATCCTGCGGAGGTCTACAAAGTTAGTGAAGGAAGGAACAGAACTGTATGAGGGGATGCTTGCAGCCCCAGACAAATCAGCATATAGGGTTGGAGATGTCTCTGGTTTAGGCTTACTCGTTACCCTGCTGAATCTCTCCTCTGACGATTCATTGAACTGCATATTGTGCAATAGGATACCTTTTAAAAAGAGTTATATGCGTTACAAAACTCCAAGGGGAGAACACAGATGGCATGAGATTGTAAAAGGTAGTTAGTTTCTGGTTTTATTATCGCAACATCAGAGGACTTACACCAGTTCAGTTTCAGCAGAGGACTTACACCAGTTCAGTTTCAGCAGAGGACTTACAC
>CAJQZJ010031840.1:4446076-4457138 GCA_907164525.1 Lophiomys imhausi
GAAGCAGTACC
This sequence comes from Lophiomys imhausi, assembly GCA_907164525.1. NCBI lineage: Eukaryota > Metazoa > Chordata > Mammalia > Rodentia > Muridae > Lophiomys > Lophiomys imhausi. The sequence goes on from CAJQZJ010031840.1 coordinate 4,446,088, forward strand.
ATCAGTGAAAAGTGTCTCGTTGCCTGGGAGAGAGAACTACTAAACAAACAAATCAATAAGCATACAATAGATAAAAAAGACTAAAAAATAGAAAAAAATATAACTAATATATAAAAAATAAATAAAAAATAAAAATTAAATATAAGAAGTCTATGTCCAAGTTCCCTTTGGTGTGTTAGTTGAAGTATTGATACCTTCTACTATATAGCTAAATCCTACTATAAGTGAATAGATGCCATATGTGTCCTTTTGAGTCTGGGTTAGTTCACTCAGGGTGAGCTTTTCTAGTTCCATCCATTTGGCTGCAAATTGCATAATTTCATTTTTTCTGATAGCTGAATAATATTCCATTGTGTAGATGGACCACAGTTTTTTAATTCATTTTTCGGTTGAGGGACATCTGGGTTGTTTCCAGTTTCTAGCTATTACAAATAAGGCTGCTATAAACATAGATGAGGAAACTTCCTTATGATTCCGTAAAGAGGCATTTGGGTGTATACCCAGAAGTGGTATGGCTGGTTCCTGAGGCAGAGCTATTCCAAGTTTTCTAAGATATCTCCAGACTGACCTCCATAGTGGTTGCACAAGCCTGCATTCCCACCAGCAATGGAGTAGGGTACCCCTTTCTCCACACCCTCACCAGCATGTGCTGTCATTTGAGTTTTTGATCCTAGCCATTCTGACAGGTGTGAGATGGAATCTCAGAGTCGTCTTGAGTTGCATTTCTCTCATGATTAAGGATGTTGAGCATTTCTTCAAGTGTCTCTCAGCCATTAGGGATTCCTCCTTTGTGAATTCTCTATTTAGCTCTGTCCCCCATTTTTTGATTGGATTTTTTGGTTTCTTGGCATTTAATTTCTTGAGTTCTTTGTAGATTTTGGATATTAGCCCTCTGTCAGATGTGGGGTTGGTGAAGATTTTCTCCCAGTCTGTAGGCTGCCGTTTTGTTCGAATGACAGTATCCTTTGCCTTACAGAAGCTTTTCAGTTTCATGAGGTCCCATTTATTGATTGTTGATCTCAAGTCGTGAGCTGTTGGTGTTCTGTCCAGGAAGTTGTCACCTGTGCCAATTAGTTCGAGGGTTTCTCCCACTTTATCTTCTAGTAGATTTAGTGTGACCGGCCTTATGTTAAGGTCTTTGATCCACTTGGACTTAAGTTTTGTACAAGGTGATAAGTATGGGTCTAGCTTCATTCCTTTACAAATGGACATCCAGTTGGACCAGCACCATTTGTTGAAGATGGTGTCCTTCTTCCATTGTGCCGTTTTGGCTTCTTTGTCAAAAATTATGTGGCCATAAGTGTGTGGGTCTATTTCTGGATCTTCAATTCGATTCCATTGATCTACTGGTCTGTTTCTATACCAATACCATGCTGTTTTTACAACTATTGCTTGTAGTACAGCTTGAAATCTGGGATGGTAATACCTCCAGATGTTTTTTTATTGTACAGGATTGATTTAGCTATTCTGGGCTTTTTGTTGTTCCATATGAAATTGAGACTAGCTCTTTCCAAGTCTATAAAAAATAGTGTTGGTATTTTGATAGGAATTGCATTGAATCTATATATTGCTTTTGGTAGGATGGCCATTTTTATTATGTTGATCCTACCTATCCATGAGCATGGGAGATCTTTCCATCTTCTAAAGGCCTCTTCCATTTCTTTCTTCAGGGGCTTGAAGTTCTTGTTGTACAGGTCCTTTACTTGCTTGGTTAGAGTTACCCCCAGGTATTTTATGTTGTTTGTGGCTATTGTGAAGGGGGTTGTTTCCCTTATTTCTTTCTCAGCCCTTTTGTTTGTTGTATAAAGAAGGGCTTCTGATTTTTTTGAATTAATTTTGTATACAGCCACTTTGCTGAAGGTGTTTATCAGCTGTAAGAGGTCTCTGGTGGAATTTTTGGGGTCGCTTATGTATACTATCATATCATCTGCAAATAGGGATAATTTGACTTCTTCATTTCCGATGTTTATCCCCTTGATCTCCTTTAGTTGTCTTATTGCTATAGCAAGAACTTCAAGTACTATATTGAAGAGATATGGTGAAAGTGGACATCCTTGTCTTGTCCCTGAGTTTAGAGGAAATGCTTCAAGTTTCTCACCATTTATTTTGATGTTGGCCACTGGCCTGCTGTATATTGCCTTTATTATTTCTAGGTACGGCCCTTGTATGCCCGTTCTCTCCAGAACTTTTAGCATGAAGGGGTGTTGAATTTTGTCAAATGCTTTTTCTGCATCTAGCGAGATTATCATGTGTTTTTTTTTCTTTCATTTTGTTTATATGGTGAGTGACGTTGATAGATTTTCATATGTTGAACCATCCCTGCATCCGTGGGATGAAGCCTACTTGATCATGGTGTATGATACTTTTGATGTGTTCTTGAATTTGGTTTGCTAGTATTTTATTAAGTATTTTTTCATCTATGTTCATGAGGGAGATTGGTCTGAAGTTCTCTTTCTTTGTTGGGTCTTTGTGTGGTTTAGGAATCAGGGTGATTGTGGCCTCGTAGAATGAGTTTGGCAATGTTCTTTCAGATTCTATTTTGTGAAAGAGTTTGAAAAGTATTGGTGTTAGCTCCTCTTTGAAGGTCCGGTAGAATTCCGTGCTAAAGCCATCTGGCCCTGGGCTTTCTTTTTTGATTCTTAACTATTGCCACCAGACACTAGCAATTTGGCAAGTCTCCTTTCAGACATTTTACTAGCTTGTGGCTCCGGCTCCTGTGGCTTCTGCTCTACCTAAGTCACTCCACTGTGACTCTGGTTTACCTGGGTTCTACCTTCCTATTGCTGCTCAGAATACCACAAACATATGTTCAAACAACTCAAGTTCATTACCTTAAACAATCCGGAATCAGCAGTCTAAAGTAGGCTCCATGGCACTGGTATCTCTGAACTTATAAGCTTATATTTCTTTTTTGAAGTCATAGATGACATTCAGGGTCCTTGGCTTGTCCACTTCCAAAGGTCACTCACATTCTTCTGCATAGAGATGACAGTGTAAGAAGTCATCATCTGGGCTGGCAAGTTGACTCTGTGATTAAGTGCACTGGCTGTTCTTCTAAAGGTCCTGGCTTCAATTCCCAGTCTCCTCATAGAGGCTGAGAACTGTCTTGACGTCTAGTCCTAAGGGATCTGTCATCCAGGTGTAAGTGGTACATGGATGCAGGCAAAACACCTATATATGAAGAAAGAGAGAAAGAAAGAATTAACTTCAGCATCATGATCATGAGATTCAGGATGGAAGGAGAGCCTTGCTAATATTAGAAGACTATTGTGATTTCATTGGTAAAAACCCATAATAATCTCTTTACTTAATGATCAGTTTACTAGAAAACAAATTTGCCTTCTATGTTAACTCCCTCTTGTTGTGTTAAATATGATATTCATGGGTTCCCAGGAATTTGGCATGGATTTCTCTTGGAAATTCTGCTTACCAGAGTTGAGTTTCCAATAGCTATTTTACCTGAAAGCTGGAATGAGTCTAAGAACATTTGTTGATTTTTGGTTTCTTCTTCCATCCCTCCCTCCCACCTTCCCTCCCTCCCTTCCTTCCTTTATTCTTCTAAGAACAGATAACTATTCTAAACTTTATGCACATGGGGATAACTTCAATAGGAGCAAATGCTATAGCCTGCCATCTGTATGGTTCTCAAAAAGTATAAAACACGTGAGTTTTTTTTTTCATTTTTTAAAGAAAGTTTATTACTTTGTTGAAATTTATGGTGCATGACTCTCCAACTTTTGGAATTGATTTCTTAATAAAAAAAGATTAACATATACAAACAAAAAATTGCAGACTATATTTACACAAATGTTCCAGTTTCCTTTATATTACTATAATAATAATAATGAGGAGGCAGAGGAGGAGGAGGAGGAGACAGGACCAAAAGCAACCTGAGATGGAAAGGGTTTATTTCATCATATAGCTTATAGTCTATCATCAGTGAGTCAGGGCAGGAAGCCTCACATGATCAAAGGAAAAAAACAGAAGAATTTTTCTCAGCTTGCTCAGTTTGCTTTCTTATGCAAGCCAGGGGTTGACAATACCCAAAGTAAAATGGGCCTTGCTACACCAGTCACCAAACAAGAAAATGACCCACAGACTTGCATATAGGCCAATCTGATAAAACAAAATTCATCCATTGAGGTTCTTTCTTCCTAAACAAGTTCATTTTGTGTCAGGTTGACAAAAATAAAAGAACCAGCACAACATACTAATGTGCTATAGGAACTAAACACCTACTAGCAATTTGAGTCTCCTTATTAATTGCTCTGCCTCTATCACAGCAAAACATCTCATCAGGATTAATTTTCATCTGCTTTATAATGTGCATCTCCTCCTTCATATTGCATTCTCTTGATTATGAAGCCCGGGATTTTTCTGTTGTAATTATCCATTTAAGATGTATTAGTTTGTTGAAAACATGTATCATGCACTACTCTCCAAATATGGGGGTGGGGCTTTTAAATTAAAAAAAATAACTGATTCATACAAAAATGTGCTTTTTTATGGACAAATCCTCTAATCCTGTAGAAAATAAATCATTTGGGTCAAGAAACTGAAGGATGAACATATAATAGACTACTTTAAAGCTGTGGTACCCACTTCAATCTGGCTCCCATTTGTGGAAGAAACAGAAAACACATGAGTTCTAAGAGAAGAGATATGGGGTCTGGAGAGATAGCTTAGTGGGTAAAAGCCATCAGGACTTTAATTTGATCCTTTGACCCGTTTGGTGGAGAGAGTCAAGCTGGCAAGTTGCTCTCTCTCTCTCTCTCTCTCTCTCTCTCTCTCTCTCTCTCACACACACACACACACACACACACACACACACTAAATCAATACATAAAAAATTTAAACAGAGAAAGGTCATGGAAGGAAGATAGCCTTAGCATTAAACACTTTTTTATTTTAATTTAAAGAATTAGAAAAAAAAGACCAAATATGGTAGAGTTTACACTTCCAGATATGTTGAAGCTATGCTTTACAAAACCATTAGTGACAATTGGAACAGACTCAGAAGGGAGGGCTTGCATCTGGGAAACCATGATTTGAAAAGCACACTGTATGTCCTTGGAAACATCCATGTAAAGAGCCATTTGTGGGATTATTTATTTCCTGTGTTCCTGGTTGTAGTTATCCTCCTTGGGTTGGAGTTCTCCTTCTACAGCCTTTTGCAGGGCTGGGTTTGTAGATAGATATTGTTTAAGTTTGGCTTTGTTGTGGAATATCTTGTTTTCTCCTTCTATGGTGATTGAAAGTTTTGCTGGGTATAGTAGTTTCGGCTGACATCTGCGGTCTCATAGGGTCTTCAAGATATCTCCCCAGGCCCTTCTGACTTTAAGAGTCTTTGTTGAGCAGTCTGATGCAATTCTAATAAGTTGCCTTTATTTGTTACTTGACCTTTTTTCCTTGAAGTTTTTAGTATTCTTTCTTTGTGTACATGCAGTGTTTGATTATTATGTGGCAGGAGGAATTTCTCTTTTGGTCCAATCTATTTGGTGTTCTGTAAGTTTCTTGTATGTTTATAGACATCTCTTTCTTTAGGTTGGGGAAGTTTTCTTCTATGATCTTGTTGAAAATATTTTCTGGTCCTTCGAGCTTGGAGTCTTCTCCTTCTTCTACTCCTGTTATTATTCTTAGATTTGGTCTTTTCATTGTTGGAGTACTAATCCATAATCAGAAAAGAAGATATCGTGGCATTTGCAGGCAAATTGATGGAACCAGAAAAGAACATCCTGAATGAGTTAAAGCACACCCAAAAAGACACCCATGCTATTAACTCACTCATAAGTGGATATTAGCCATTAAGTACAGGACAACAATGCTACAATCCACAGACCAATGAAAGTAAGTAACAAGGAGAGCACAAGAGATGATCCGTGAATATCTCTAAGTAGGAGAAATAAAATGGACATCAGAAGTGGATGAAGAGAGGGATCAGTCAGAAACTCAACATTACTGCCATCTGAAAAGCTTTATCCAGAAGAAAATGGAAACAGATGCAGAGACACACAGCCAAACATTAAGTGAAAATCAAGGAGTCTTAAGAAAGAGTCAGGTGAAGGTTTGAGGGAGCTAGAAAGATCAAGGACACCACAAGGAGACCCCAATAGCCAATTCACTGGAACACAAAGGGGATCATAGAGATGGGACCAAAACCCAAAGAACATGCATGGACCTTCCTAGGCACACTACGTATATGAAGCAGATGGAATGCTTGATATGCAAGTGGATCCCCTAACAACTGGAACAGGGACTATCTCTGACTTGGACAAGGTTGCCTCCTTCTAGATCCTATTTTCCTAGCAGAACTTCTGTGTCTTGCCTCAGTGGAAGGGGAGGCAATTACTCCTGATACAACTTGATTTCCCAAAGTGGGTTGGAACCTGCTTGTGGGGGCAGGATATGGGGGAAGTCAGTGGAAGGATGGGACTGGGAGGGGGGAGGAGAATGGCGACTGAAATGTAAAATGAACAAATTAATTTTTAAAAATAAAAAAAGTAAATAAAAGACAGGAAAAAAGCCATTTTTACATGAGCCCAAACCAAACAAGTCTGTCTAACCATATAACAATTATTTAAGTCTTCCCCAAAAATCAACAAGAAGTAATACAATAGCATGGAGAATGCTAAATATAAGCAATTGAAACATATAGATAACATTTAAATTTCCATAGCCAAAGAGTGTGTTTAAACACAACTTTAAAAAGCCAAGGTTTTTACGTGCCTGTCCTAAATGGAAAAGGAAGTGCTCAGTCCTTGTGAGATTTGATGTGCTGATGTGCTGGGATGGGATGGTACAGGGTGAGGGGCTCTCCTTTTTTTTTTACCAAGAAAGGCAGGAATAGGATGAAAGGGGCAAGAGGGCAGGACCTAGAAGATCTGAGGGAAGGGGCTAGGACTGGGATGTAAAATGAATAAATAAATAAGCTTAAACAAGTAAGTAAATAAATTTTTAAAAGAAAGAAAAAAAACCCAATGATTAATAATGAACTCTCAGGAAACTGTAAAATATTTTGAGAATTGGTCCACACTATGATTTCCTAAACAGTATGGCTAAAATGCAATTGACTGGAGAAAATATTGCAAAATGAGACTATGCTATTCAACGATTAATTCTCTAAGAATTCATCCTAATAGATATAGGTCTTATTAATCAACAAATGCAATCTGTATATAAGAACATATAGCTCTGTATAACAGTCAGAAATCATACACTTTCATAGACTTTTGGATCAACATTGACTAAATTTCCATTTTCTTCTGTTAATGCTCAGAGTCACCTCTCTTTTTACATTATGAGACTCATCTTTTTGCATTATGACACAGAATTGAATGTGCATTTTTGAATGTGATAAATTTTGGGACAACTGAGTATATATTTCATGCTATTATATGATGTGTTGTATTGTTTGACTTGTAGACAAAGCTTTTCAAAAAAAGATTAAGAACTGTGTGTGTATTTGTTTTTGTATTGTTTTGTGTTTTGTGTGTGTGTGTGTGTGTGTGTGTGTGTTTGCAAGACAGACAGAGAGGGATAGAGAGAGAAGGAGAGAGGAGAGAGAGAGAGAATATTAAGTTGGGTTAGAAAGGTGAGAAGGATCTGGGAGGAGTTGTGGATGGTTGCATGGATGAGACCATTTGGAAGAATAAGCATCTGACACTAACTGAAAACTAATAGATTCATGCACATATAGAAGTAGCATGTTGAATAGCAGAGAAATATCTATTACTCCAAAAAGTGAGAGAGAGGAGTGATGGGGAGCAGTAACAGAACTGAACATGGCAAGGAGAGGAACTATATTAAGCAAGAAGCTATTGCTTGTGCTGCCTTATAAATGTATTTGCTTGGAATGATATGAATTCATTTGTGCATGGCAGATTTCTTAAAGACATTGGATTGCTTAAAGTCACATAAACAAGATTCTTTCCTCTAAGTGATTTCAATAAGAATGTCCCACTCTACCTCCCTAGTTCCCTCTCTTTCCTCACCTCTCACTTTTTTCTTTTCTTCTGTCTTCCTATCGGTGGTTAACATTTACCCTGCATCTGAATAGAAGCATGTACAAGATTAGAACAAAAATCATAAACCAGATCATTTCTTGGTCCTAATCCATGCTTGCTTGTTTTCTGTGCGTGAATTATGCTCTTGCATAAATCCTAAGAATGTTTTAAGAAGGAAAAATAAATGAAGAAGCACTAATCTTAATGTTTAACCTTTTCTTCCTAACACTAACATGAATCCAGACTCAGCCATGTTTTCCTTCTTAGAGGCTGCAGCAGGGTGCCACCTCTTGTGAATATAACTACTTTATTGTTAGTTTAAGAAGGTGAATAAAGCTTGTTTTCCTGAATTAAATCAAACTGAAAAGCTAGGACCTAAATGAAGTAACCACTGGGAATAAAACCTGTCCAAATATGTACCTTCTTCATCTCATGTAATGGCTTTCAGTCAGTGTATTTCTTGCTTTAATTAGAAGCAAAAAGTACCTCCTGCCTTCTAAAAAAATGCTCAAGGGCAACAAGGAACTGAGCTGTCTCTCCTGAAGACTCCCAGGCTCTTAGTTCTTAATTACAGCTGCTTGCCAGCAATTTTTATTAGTACAGTGTCAACTTCCAACAAAGGAGAAGCATCATGAGGCAGGAAAGTAGGCTTTTCAGAGAGGAGACAGAAAGTTGGAGTGAAGCTGCTGGTCAGTTCTGACTGAAGGGGTTTTAAATAGGCAGGAAAATGGTCCAAAGCAATCTTAAAAATTTTTGAGAATCTTCCATTGCTTCTTGTTGAAGTTGGGGATGAGCATGCCTTTTTATTTCCAAAAATTTAAGGCCTCATAAAGTGAGCATTGTTTAGGGCAAATTAATTGCATCGAAAGTGAATCTATCAATATGTTAATTAAGTAAAGTCCTATTATTGGGCTGTATGTATTTTATGTGCTCTGTAGGACATAGGGTGGGGACTGAAACCTCTCTGTATAAGTAATTGAAAAAGGTTTTATGTGTTTCACTCAGACCGAAAATTCTCCAAATATGTATTAATGGCAACCCAGTCTCTAAAAATAAACTGGATGTCTGTTACTCACAATTCTGGCTTCACCAAGAGTCAGTTTTACATAGTTTTTCCATGCCCAGAAAAAAAAAAAAAAGAGGTGTGGTTCCTACTGCAAGCACTTTTGAAGGTCTGTTTGATGATTTTGGATGACCCATAAAGTCCCTAAGCATTACTCATATATTACTGGCTTCAGAGTAACCACAATGATCATAGTGACTGTTTTTTAATTCTCTTCAGATGTTGGAAAATTACAAGTCTAGTATTTCGTAAAATAAAACATCACTCTGCCTACGCACAGCACAGCTCCTGTCTTTATTTTAATGAATGGAATTCTTTAAAACTTCTGAATTGTATGTGCTTTGCTTCTCTGGGCAATGATTAGTAGTCACTCATTGATTGTACAATGTGCAAATATTGAAATTGTGTTCCATATTTTATGAGCTTCTACCAAAAGAAAACAGGCTTATTATTTCTACTTCTCTTTCATTGGCCCTTTATATTTTATTGAAAAGTGGATAGTGACTTTGCTTTAATAGATTATGGAGAGGAAAAAAGCATATTTTTTCCATTTTCCTTCTTTACACGTTACGTGAGGAGAGCTGTTACTAAGGTGAGAGATAACTGGGGAATTACCATGAGTGTGACATGTATTCCCCAGCCTTTATGTAGTCTTCCTGAACAGTGCCCTTCTGACCTGGTGCTCCTCATGGGAAAGAATATATGACAATGATGAATCTTTTAATACATTCTGAACATGTTTACCTGATGCCCAAAGGTTCACCCTAAAGTCTTTGAGTAACTGCCAGGAAGGAATCACTGAGCCCATACATGATACAGAATAGAAAGAAGACATGGGGAAAGATGGCATGACATTTCCTCTCATATACTGCTGATTGTGAGGAGACCATTCTGAATGGGCTGAAATGAGAAACAAGGACTTGCAACTGAAGAACTGATCTGACTTTGAACACATATCTCTGGCTTTTGGGATTTATACCAAAACAAATATTTCTACTGGATAGCCTCACATTCAGAAAGCCATTAAAACAATTGAGCTATAATTGAGTATTTTTATGGAAAGCAACTAACTATCTAAGTTCAAATGAGTTAAGCTTAAATGGTTTTCCTTTCAGGTTGTGAGTTGTGTGCATACCTTTGTACAGATGATAGCTCTCACTGTCTTGTTTTCATCCATCTGTTTCATATACAGTGGTCTTATTCATTACCCTCCCCATTAGCTTCTCTTACATCTTCTCTCTGTCTGTCATTGGTCCTTCCCTCTGTTCAGATAGTTTACCTCTACTTTCTTGTCTTATATATCACACAGGAATTTTTACTATTGGATACCTATAGAATTCCAGAAAAGTTAGGATATGAGACTCAACACATAGACAATAATTAGAAAAGCTGAATTCTAAGAAAAAAAAAAACCCAACATTATTACTCAAGAAAGAGTGAAATGATATTATAGTCCCAGCAGCAGGATATCAGATATTCCCCAAATTACCCCCAGATGTTGCCTACCATCACCACTGTGGCCAGCACTGACTCTGCAGTTGGTTTTTTTGTTTGTTTGATTGATTTTTTTCCTGCTACATGCATTGGGAAATGTCTCCTTAACTCTGTCTTTGCACACCTATGACATTAGCAATATCAAGACTATAAGTCTTTATCCTGATATAAAACATGCATAAGTCAGAATCTGTGGTTCCTAAAAACAATGTGTGACTGTTCATCCCACTCCTTGCCTCAGAGAAGACTGTGGACATGATAAGTAGCCAACAACACCTACGAAAAGAGAACACAACCTTTTTTACTTTCCCAGTTGGAGAGAAAATACTTCTAAAATCAGTTTGCAGAGTAAACTGTCAAATAAAATAAAAGAGATGATTTCCAACTCCACCTCCAATCTGCACCAAACCTCTGCTATGTTGTCTTCCACTCAAACCTATGCTTTGTTGTCTTCCACTCAAACCTCTGCTATGTTGTCTTCCACTCAAACC
>CAJQZJ010031840.1:4463837-4476043 GCA_907164525.1 Lophiomys imhausi
TAGTAGAATGTTAAAGTCAGGGGCCAAATATGTATAAACTGGACATTAGGAAGGTATACTGGGCCAATTTACTCTCATAAATGTGGCATATTTATATCTATTGTTTTGTATAATACTTACTGTTATAAGAGAAGGAACCATCTGTTGGACTGAAAGGGGAAACTTCTGGGGGGAAGAGGGTGGAAGGGCTTGATAGGAAGGGAGAATAGGGAGGGGTTTGTTACTGAGATGTAACTTGAAGAAAAAAAATAAAGTATTTAAAAAAAAAAGAAAATGTTTTAAAATACAGAAATGCAAGTTTTAAAGGTTTAAGAAAAATTTAAGGTCTGTGGATATAAAAGTTTATGAGGGTTTAGGAAGATGTTTTAAAGTGTATAAATACAATTTATAAACATTTTAATGTATGTAAAGTTCTGATATTAATTGAGCCCTAATAATACATTAGAATTATTTTCACAGTCATAAGTTCAAAATTTTGAAATTTCTTTGGATGTCTTCTAAAAATAGACCTACAAACATCTCTGTCCAATCTATATATTTAGCCCTCTGGAAAATATGTTAATGCTTTTAACCTGAAGTCATTTTTAGATCCCCAGACTTTTATTATGACTCAAAGACAAGAGTCTCCTGCCGCTTTCTACAATAGTGGATTTCAGTACAAACATAAACTTTAAAAATTCTTGTAAGCTTCAGGAAATCTACTTGAATCTACCTGCTGCAAGTCACATGGACTCCAAATAAGTAATGCTGTTAACAACAGCCGAAGTTTCCCTGTCCGCCTCTTCCTGAGGGTGGGATTGTAAGGCTATGGTGGCCAAATTTTGAAAATGCCCTGTTGCTGCCACTTCATAGGCTCCTGCATGTTCTGACCTTTCACCTATTTCTTGGGGGCAAGCTGTTGAACCCTTGCCTTCCCTTTCCCCTTGTCTCCTGGCTGCAGGAATGGAGCCTCAGATAAGGTTGGAGCAAAGAGATTAAAGCCACTTCCTCTAACATAGTTAAGGAGAAGAAGACTGTGTTTGCCAAAGACAGCCAGGTGGGCCTACTGATAAATTATTCAACTGTCAGGGGTTGACCTTTGTAATAGTATTGTAACAGCTTCATTCTATTCATGCCAGAAAAACAAGTTTAAAACACTAACCAGTCAGAAGATTGCAGGTATGTAAAAGTGCTGAATGTGCCTTGTATCCTGTAAATACCCTGCATCTGCCTCCCTCAGGGCTCTCATTCAGATCCACTGCATTGGTGGTGGTGAGAGACCCTGTTTAAGCTGGTAATAAAGAGCCTTGTGTGATTTGCATTGGAATTAGCCACTTGGTGGTCTTTGGGGACCCTGAAATCTGAGCATATCAGGATTCCTCTTAGTTTCCTGGTTTTAAGACTCCTCTCCCCCAATTACTATGACCATGGTCCTGGAAGTTTCAAATGTATACCCAAAATTTAAAATAAAATTGCCTAAACTCCTTAACTTTATCTCTGTCCCTAGTATATCTGGCCAAGTAGATTTCAAATTATCTGCAGATTGCTTCAGCAACTCAACAGCCCCAGGTGTCCCCTTAGAATATGGTTCCAAAGTGGCTAGTCCCACACAACTAGTACAGCGTCACAAACTGCTCCAATGCTAACTATACTTCCCTACACCGAGATGGTCCTGCAGACTCTGAACACCATGTGAAACAGTCTGTGTACTTTCCAACCTTGGCCACTACTTCAGTTTCCTTGGGTCCCTAATAATGATGCCCCAATGTCAAGAGGAAGTAGCCAGAAGAATGGCACCTACTTACCCAATACCTAACAACCCAATGATAAAACAAAAGTGTGGGAATGAAGGACTCTCTAACAGGCCTAAGCATTCCAAACATGGTGCAGGCAGGACTTGCTGTCCCCACTTCCTGCTTCCTTGCTAAACCACATCATTTAGGTACATACACATTCCTAAAGCTAGCTACCAAGGTCCATTTTCTTATTTGGCTACTTCGTTATGCCCTACACTTTCTTGAAGCTGACCACCAAGGTCCAGCAACCAAAACACCAAGGTCCAGCAATCAAATTTTGTTACTTGGCTACACCAGCCCACCTGTCCAATTAGGACTTACCAGTTCATTCTTACACAGACTTCCTGCTTTTCTCCTTAAAACACTACCTCTTTTAGAGCCAGCCAATCCCATGGCAACCCTCCTCCCTCTTGTCCCCTTCTGAGTAAATATATCTCCTTTTTGCTGAGAATTTGATGCCTAGATGTGTTCTGTGCTAAATGTGAGGCCTCTTCATGTCCATGACAATTTATCACTATATTGATATCCAATTTGGTAAAATTGCATAGATAAATATTAAGACCATGATAGGAAAGAAGTGTGAATTGTCAACAATATTTACGTTACTTTCAAACTAAATAACTTCAAATAATATTTTATTCAAAATATACTTTTTAATTATCTGTCATAGCTAAAGGAATGACAAAATGAAGGAGAGTTACTTACATAGTACTTTATATGGAATTTAATTAAAATTTCATTAACTATATATAGGCAGGGAGATAAAGCATTTATCAAACTAAACTCTACACAATTACAGTTTGGTTATAATATTTTACATACTTGTCAAGTTGATAAAAGTTGTGTTCCACTTTTAACTTTTCTATTTGTTTTTGGGCATTCAAACTCGATTAGCTAGCTAATTGTTGGGTGTGGATGTCTGTGGCTTCAACTTTTCTCATGAAAACCAATGTTTACTTAATATTTTTGAAGGATAAAATTATCGTCTTTTTCCAGGGTGGTCCTGGTACTTTCCAGATATAAAATAAAACCAGCTGAGAACTCAGCCACTCCATGCAGGTTAAGAATAAACAGAGATCTGCGGTTTTCATAGAGTTGAAATGAGGGCTAGTCAGAGATTCATATAATTATTTTGTGCAAAACATAAGGTCATAGGATCACTACTGAATCTATGAATCACTCTAAGGAGTGTCTTAGCACGAGCCTTTTAAATATCAATAAGATGGAAAGACAGCCTTGGCCTTCCTTCCTCCACCCTATACACAGCCTGCCCTGCTCCAGACTGAGATCAGGAGAACACATGTGGGCTGAGGAGGCAGAGCTCCTGTCTATCAAGTCTAAAGTCCTGAGACCAACAGCTCTGTAAGGATGGAAGAAAGAAGAGACAGCAAAACTAAGTTTTTTGTTTTTTGCTTTTAAAAACAGCATGGCCTGATGACACATGCCCAAAAATTAAAACATCAATGAGGCTGAGGCAGGAGTATTATCACTTCTTTGAGGGTAGCCTAGTAGCAAGTATTAGGAGAGCCAGAGCTAGCTAAAAGATACTGTCTCAAGAAATAATGAAACAAAACCAGAAGATGAATAAATTTGACATTGGCAGAATTAATTCCGTAGCTTGTGCAAAATCAAGATGAATCACCCCAAGCCGAGATAAGATTAGACTACGGTGCTGTACTGTAAAGAGGCTATATTTTATGTTATGGTTTTAAATGTCCTTTTAATTTAAAAGGCACAAAATTGGCCTTTAAAATGTTTTGGTTAGAACATCACTTTGTCTCTTGAAAAATTGAAAAGAATGTAAATATGGATTGTTATCCTTCTTTTTACAGACCAAACTAATAGTCCTCACTCACGGACCTACGGAAAAGGTTAGAGTTTAGAAGGCTTGGCATCTGGGGTAAATTTAGAAAAATAAGGCCACATTATAACAAAAAGAAATAAAAAAGTAATAAAACTAAAAACAGACCAGATGCTGATTGCTGGATGTCATTGACAAGAGAAAAACAAGACATGTGGATTCAATGTTCTGTCTGCAGACAGAATCTCAGAAAAACACACTCTGGAAGATTAGACCAATTTTGCTTGACTGTAAACCGCTGCCCTGCACACCCAGGCACATTCCTCTGCCTGGAGAAACAGGAGGGTGCAGAAGAAAAGGATTAGTTAAACTTAGAGAGAACAACCGGAAACTCGCCAGAGAAGGAGGTACTCAGAACCCGATCTAAGAATCCTTAGATTCAGTAGGGCTCATTCACAGGGCTTATAACCAAGACCTAGGTGGCACTCTGGATGGTCCTTTTTCCTGTTCACACAAACCTATAGTGAAGTTTAACCTATAAATTACATACAGTGAAAAAATAAGCAATAATAGCTACTATGGAAATAAAAGAATTATATAATATACTTTCATAAACATTATTTAAAATTTAGGAATTGTTTATCCCTGGAATTTTCCATTTAGCCTGTTTAGCATTTGGTTGACCATGGGTAATTAAATCTGTGGGAACGAAACCACAAGACTGCTGTGAGGGAACAACTCTGAATTTGAGTCCATGCCTTGTGGGTTGGAGTCACCATTAGCATCACACCACATCTGCTCAGAAGAAAATCAACCAATTTATGATCTAGACATGAGCTATGAGGATAATAAACACCCTCCCTCAGGAAAAAAAATGAGACACTGCATAGAATCACTCTGCAGAAAGTTTTTAAAAAATGGGTTCCATATTTCCAGATAGGTTCTCTTTATTTTTGTACTCCACACACATTCTGTTCTCTATGATCCCTGCCAATTAAGAGTATCTGTAGCCTAATTCTAATTTTATTTCAGGAAGTATGAAAGGAAATGTCCAAATAGATCTCTGAGACTGGGACTTCTTATTTCTTATTCTTAAAAGCCATGTTTTTGTTTACTTGTTTGTTTGTGTGACCATTATATGTTTGTGTGTGTATGTGTGTGTGTGTGTGTGTGTGTGTGTGTGTGTGTGTGTGTTGTGCAGGTATGTGCATGTCAGTGTAGAAAAATTTAGAGAGCAGAGGCACCAGACACTCATGAATCAGGAGTTACAGGGAGTTGCAGCCACTTAATAAGGGGGCTGGGAACTTGTCTCTGGTTGTCTGGTAAAGCAGCAAGTTCTTAACCTCTCAGCCATCTCTCCAGCCAGCTTTATATTGTTTTACATTCTCTATGTTAATGAATATACATTCCCTGTTTTTGCTTTGTTTTTTCTTCAACACTGTCCCAAATACTGAGAGTTAAGTCACAGCATCGGGATCTACTACAGTAAACAAGATTGATAACACAGTTAATGTATCAAGATAGATTGGGTATGTAACAGAAACAAAAATGTGTGAGTGAGTGTTGAGAGACAGAAAAGCATAGGAACATCTGAAAACACAGATGTCCCTGTGACCCAGGCAGGAGTTTAGATAGGAGTCTCAGCAGTCTACTTTAGACATGCAGCAGCATCTGGCTGGGTTCTTGGGAAACTGACACCAACAAACCAGAATAGAAAATGAGGGAAGTTCAGAGGACCAATGGGGCCTGCAAGCTGTTGCCTGAGATGGAGAAGCAGAACTGTGCTTTGTATTTTTGGTTTCTTCATAAGTGGCAGGTGCAGAGTAGCCTCAAGGCCTGTTTGACAGGAGGAAGAATCCAGTCTGTTTAACCAACATGGCTGACTATTGGCAGAAGGAGGAACTGCTCAGGGGGTTCTGGTCTTGTCCAGGTACATGGAGCTGAGGATGAGGCTTTAACAAAGCCAGGTGATAGAAGAACCTAGGAAAATCTGAAGAGAATTTGAGAAATACAGAAGCTTTGTACTGGGAGTATGAAGGGATCAAAGAATGACATATCTGTAGTCAAAGGTGTCCAGTGAGTTGTCCTGTCTCCGCAAAGTTAGCAGTGAAAATGTGTAGTGATGAATGCAAATCAGCACAGATGTACAACTGTGTTAGTAACTTGCAGGGTACGTAAGTGGTACCAATATTTCCTGTAACTTTACTGTAGTTTTGTACCACAAGGCAAACAAATATAAGTGGAACTTTTACTTAATTATCAGCTGCATTTTTACTTTTGAGAGCAACAGTTGCATTTCTTAATACCTTAATGGCTTTCCTTCTTCTCTTTACCCATCATGTTTACCATCTATTTCACAATGGCTACCTAAGTAGAGTGATATCATTTTATGCAGTTGATTCATCCCTGAAACTATTGTATAATCAATGCTTACAGAACCCAAACCTCAATTCAGTAGAGTAGAGCTGACATTTCCATTAAATATCTACAGTGGTGTACATGCCCAAACATATTCTCTCACTCACCGACTCTTCCTAGTTAATATTCTAAAATTAGCAAAAGAGGATACTTTTGAAGTACTCATACTTAAAACTCAGATAAGTAAAATACATATAAAGTACAATTACACTACAGTTTCAGAAGTATTTGTGTGTTTGGGCACGTATGTGAGCATGTGACTGTATATTTGAACTTTAAACTGCCTTTTGCCTCTTGGTTTTGCTTTTCATTTGCAAGGTTTATACTGTGCATGCAAGGGTGACCTACCTAGGTACACAGCATACTAACGTTGATACCAACTTGAAGATAAGTTAGTCTTGAGAAAAATCAAACCCCAAATGTGCTTGGCAAGCCAAAACTCAAAGGGGATATAAAAATGCAGCATATATTGTCTGAGTAACATAGAAATTATAATTATTCTTGTGTCATTGTCCTTCAAAAGTAAATGGGATTAAGTTTTCCTAATTAAACTCTGTAGTGATGGGGTAGTGTTAAGCATTCTAAATGTTAATTGGTCCTGTTTGCTGTCTGTTACTTAACTGAATCTGATTAAATAAATGTTGAGGCCTGAGATTGGGCAAAGACAGAGAAAGGTGGGATGTCCTAAGATTAGAACAGAAAACCTGCCCTTTAGACAGAGGATTAATTCATTCCAGCCAGCATCAGGAAGAAGAAAACATTCCAGGAGTAGCAGGAAGGAGGCACACACCATGGGATAGAAAAAAGAACCTCATTCCACATGGCCAGGAACATCAGCATATCATGGAGAATGGCAGTCCAAGGGGACATATGTATCTATGGGGTCATATTTGGGTAGTAGAGCTAATTTAGATGGGCTAAGATTGCTCAATCGAGGCCTAAGCTTGTTAAGATCCACATGGTGTCTGTGTGTGCTCTTTTATAATGGATGGTTAAGGATTAGCCACCTAACCAATTAAGTATAATATAAATACTGTTAAACAATTTAACTATTTATTTCTACAAATGACACCCAACATAATTTAATTAATTTTTTTACACTGTAGTTTTCATCTCATTCCATTTCTGAGAAATCTGGGAAGCTAAGAGTCTAAACTGAGAAGCCAGGTCATGTTACTAGCCTCATTCAGACCCACTTGCAGACATGGTCTAGCCTCTGTGTTTAAGAAAGAAACACCCAGAGACCCCATTCCACCTCGATTGAATGTAGGCTGGCAGTGTGACACTTGGTTTCACTATTTTCATCTACCTACACTGAACACACATGGAGAAATGAAAAACTAAGAGGCTGAATAAGGCAGGAGTGACAGCCACCCAGAGGCTAGGCTCTCTGATGCTCACCACTCTGGCTGATGCAGTGAACACCATTCACTCTCCCATCTTTATACATGTTTGACATAGTTAGAATCTTTAATCATTCCACTGGAAGAATACCTACAATCTGACAAAAAGAACATTCTTCCTTCTTCTTGCTAAATATTATATCTGCAAGAACATCTTGAGAGAATACATGATTTACTTTCTAAAGTTGCCTTCACAGACCCAAGACAGAACCACATAACTAGACCTATGAAGAGTTGCCCTCCTACACACACCACTGCATAAAATGTGGGAAGTGGATGGCAGAAAAAGACTTTTTGTGAAATGGTTTATGGAATGGAGAATGAGCACACATAAACCTAGACAGACATACAAACCTGTACTTGTTTACCCAGGTTAAAATTCTGAACCTTCTGAAGTCTTCCATTCATTAGAAGACATTTCATTATTCATAGACTGTTTACAAAATATTCACGTAATTTCCAGGAAATGTGAGTAGGAAAGACATGCCCTTGAAATTAAATAAAACCCTATCTGTGTAGGAGACATTGGATCATTATTCAAAATAAATTTTTTTTCCAGAAATATGATCCTGTCTAGATGTTAAAGCCGGCCAGCAGTTGCCTTACCTGCTATGTAAGAGCCTACCTGGAGTCAGGATGGAAAATACCTTGAGTTCTTGAGTTCCTGAGTACATTTTAGAAATGTACATATTTGTACATATGTATTTCCATAAGAGATTTTATTTTATTTTGTTCACCTTCCTAAATTGAAACATTGCAGTCTTAGTATAAATATGCAATAGAAAGATCAGGTCGAAGTTTTTTTTTTGGTGCTTCCCTTTGGTTTACAGTGAATGGTTTGTAGAAGGAATGAATACTCACATTTTGTTATTTGGAACTCTCTGAGAAATACTTGACACTGTTTTCTTGGTACTTTGGTCAAATGATTTCATTTGACTTTTAGTTTGAGAATGGGGCTCATTAAAATAGTCTAGACTGGCCAGAAACAGGAATTCTAGTAACTAAAGATGTTTTTGCAGCTTAACATGACTATAAGATTTTTCTTAAAGACCCCCAAAACCTTGGTTTTCTTTTTATAACATGGAAAGCTAAAAATAAAAATTTATTATTAATTGTATATAACTAGCTCTTCATTAAGGAATGTGAAAAAAGTTTGAAATAATTTGTTCTTGTGATTCCTCAACTAAAATATTACTAACAATGAAGTATGGGGCAGACTTCCCAATAAAATGTTTAACTCCACAGTGCTCATAATGTCCTCATAAGCATAAGATATGTATGTTGTTAGTCTCATGTCATATTTTGTGATAGGATCTACAGACTTTCTCATTACTCAAGAGGTACAGCCACTGACTCTAATGACTGGAGTTTATTTAAATCAAAAGAAAATAAGCAAGGTAGGAGGAATCAGAAGGAAGAAATGGAATGGGAAAATAGTAATTATTAGCTTAATTTCAAAAGAATTAAACATTATTAGCTAATGAAAAGAAAACTAAGCATAAAGTTAAGTTTATTGTGACCTAGTTACATGTGTAATAAAGAAACCTTCACTGCAAGTAGAAATAATTACCTACAACAAAAGGTGTGGCCAATTTCAGTTCCAGCTTGAAGAGGAAAAGAGTTTCAACTGCTCATGTTCGAGGCTTTCCACCTCCCTCTCTTAACAATATATGCTCCACACCCCACACATTTGGGACACTCTTATGTAAGCAGGCAACAAATCATCTCAAATTGCTGGGTACAATACCCTGCTTACTTGAAGGAAGAGGTAAAGAGACATTTTCTGCTACTGTCAGCATAATAACTGTGCTTAAAACACATGGGCTCCAGACATTTCCCACAGGATCATCCATGAAGTGTCTAGATGTTTTCTTAAGTCCCACTACAATGGCAAGAAATTCAGACTATTCTTGAAACAAATCATGACCTGAAAGAAATTTAATATGACTGTGGCATTCATTTGTGGACTAGACACCAGATTTTACTAGTTGGAACTTACTGAAAAGGAGATAAATGTGAAATTCATCAAAATTCCAAGCAAGGTTCACCAAGTAAATGGTTCTAGCCTGCTTGGATGAAATATGCTAGCAATGCTTTTCCGTTGTACTAACTGAAAATCCCTGCTAGTATCAACTTATTAGAGAATTTCTTTCTCTTTCTAAATAACAGTGAGTCTAAAAGTTAGTTTAGTACCATGAAAGTATAATAAAAGTTTTTGGTACAGTACTATTTCAGCTGACCACTTCATTATTTTTTATTCTCAACTCTTTATTTCGTATCTCAAAAGGGTGATGGAAACTTAATGCATTTGTTTGGCTATCTTTTATTAGAGGATAAGAACATGAAGAGAGGCATTTCCTTACCCATCTCTTATGCTGACTTTATCTGATTTGCTCCTGGGTATGTTATAAGGTATAACATACATTTCCAATGGCCAGTCCATACATATTTGGAAACTGACATTATAATACAAACTAAGATGTAGCGAGAGTTTTGATTTCTTTAAAAATCCAGTGATGTTGCTTATGTATACTATCATATAGTCTGCAAATAGGGATAATTTGACTTCTTCATTTCCAATTTTTATCCCCTTGATCTCCTTTAGCTGTCTTATTGCTCTAGCAAGAACTTCAAGTACCATATTGAAGAGATATGGGGAAATTGGACATCATTGTCTTGTCCCTGAATTCAGACAAAATGCTTCAAGGTTCTCTCCATTTAATTTGATGTTGGCTACTGACTTGCTGTATATGGCCTTTATTATTTCTAGGTACGGTCCTTGTATGACCGTTCTCTCTAGAACTTTTACCATGAAGGGGTGTTGGATTTTGTCAAATGCTTTTTCCACATCTAGCAAGATTACCATGTTTTTTTTTTTCTTTCAACTTGTTTATATGATGAATTACATTGATGGATTTTCATATGTTGAAACCATCCCTGCATTCCTGGGATGAAGCCTACTTGATCATGGCTGTATGATACTTTTGATGTGTTCTTGGATTTGGTTTGCCAGTATTTTATTAAGTATTTTTTCAACTATGTTCATGAGGGAGATTGGTCTGAAGTACTCTTTCTTTGTTGGGTCTTTGTGTGGTTTAGGAATCAGGGTGACTGTGGCCTCATAGAATGAGTTTGGCAATGTTCTTTCTGATTCTATTTTGTGAAAGAGTTTCAAGACAGCTGATAAATACCTTCAGCAAGGTGACTGGATACAAAATTAATTCAAAAAAATCAGAAGCCCTTCTTTATACAACAGATTAATAGGCTGAGAAAGAAATTATGGAAAAAAACACCCTTACAATAGCCACAAACAATATAAACTACCTGGGGGTAACTCTAACCAAGCAAGTGAAAGACCTGTATAACAAGAACTTCAAGTCCTTGAAGAAAGAAGATGGAAAGGTCTCCCATGCTCATGGATAGGTAGAATCAATATAATAAAAATGGCCATCCTCCCAAAAGCAATATACAGATTGAACAAAATTCCTATCAAAATATCACCACAATTTTTATAGACCTGGAAAAAGCAATTCTCAATTTCATATGGAACAACAAAAAACCTAGAATAGCTAAATCAATCCTGTACAATAAAAAAAGCTGGAGGTATCACCATCCTAGATTTCAAGCTTTACTACAGAGCAATAGTAATAAAACAACATGGTACTGGTATAGAAACAGACCAGTGGATCAATGGAATTGATTTGAAGACTCAGAAATGAACCCACACACCTATGGTTACTTAATTTTTGACAAAGAAGCCAAAACCATACAATGTAAAAAGGACAGCATCATCAATAAATGGTGCTGGTCCAACTGGATGTCCACATGTAAAAGAATGAAATTAGACCCATACTGATCACCTTGTACAAAACTTAAGTCAAAGTGAATCAAAGACCTTAACATAAGGCCATACATACTAAATCTATTAGAAAAGAAATTGGAAAAAACCCTCAAACTCATTGGCACAGGTGACAAATTCCTGAACAGAACACCAACAGCTCTGGACCTAGGACCAACAATCAATAAATGGGACCTCATGAAACTGAAAAGCTTCTGTAAGGCAAAAGACACTGTCATTCAAACAATATGGCAGCCTACAGAGTGGGAAAAAATCTTCACCAACTCCACATCTGACAGAGGGCTAATATCCAAAATTTACAAAGAACTCAAGAAATTAAATACTAAGAAACCAAATAATCCAATAAAAAAAAATGGGGGACAGAGCTAAACAGAGAATTCACAAAGGAGGAATTCCTAATGGCTGAGAGACACTTGAAGAAATGCTCAGCATCCTTAATCATCAGAGAAATGCAACTCAAGAGGACACTGAGATTCCATCTCACACCAGTCAGAATGGCTAAGATCAAAAGCTCATATGACAGCATATGCTGGCCAGGATGTGGAAAAAGGGGAACCCTCCTCCATTGCTGGTGGGAGTGAAGGCTGTGCAACCCCTATAGAGATCAGTCTGGAGATATCTTAGAAATTTTTGAATAGTTTTGCCATGGGACCCAGCCATACCACTTCTGGGTATGCATCCAAATGATTCCTCACTGAATCACAAGGAACTTTCCTCATCTATGTTCATAGCAGCCTTATTTGTAATAGCTAGACACTGGAAACAACCCAGATGTCCCTCAACCGAAGAATGGATTAAAAAACTGTGGTACATCTGTGATAGACTGTCATAGTAGCTAACAAAGTGACATGTTTGCATGACTAGGAGTTTGTTTTACTTAACTATCCTAGACAGTTTTAGACGGTTGGTATCAAGAGGCCAGAGCTTCACATTTTATTTTTAAGTATCTC
>CAJQZJ010031840.1:4491043-4565237 GCA_907164525.1 Lophiomys imhausi
GGTGGTCTGATAAGATACAAGGTGTTATTTCAATTTTCTTGTATCTACTGAGACTATCTTTGTGACCAATTATGTGATCGATTTTGGAGAAGGTTCCGTGGGGTGCTGAGAAAAAGGTGTATTCCTTTGTGTTTGGGTGAAACGTTCTGTAGATATCTGTTAGGTCCATTTGGTTCATGATCTCTGTTAGTCTCAATATTTCTCTGTTTGTCTTCTGTCTTGATGATCTGTCCTTTGTTGTGAGTGGGGTGTTGAAGTCTCCCAGTACTAATGTGTTGTGATCGACGTGCGCTTTAAGTTTTAGAAGTGTTTCTTTTACGAAAGTAGGTGCCTTTGTATTTGGGGCATAGATGTTCAGTTTTGAAATTTCCTCTTGATGAATATTCCCTTTAATGAGTATATAGTGCCCTTCTTTGTCTTTCTTCATTAACTTCAGTTGGAAGTCTGTTTTGTTTGATATTAGGATGGCTACTCCAGCTTGCTTCCTGGGTCCATTTGCTTGGAAAACCTTTTCCCAGCCCTTTACTCTGAGGCAGTGTCTATCTTTTGTAGTTAGATGTGTCTCTTGTATACAGCATAAGGAAGGGTCTTGCTTGCGGATCCACTCTGTAAACCTATGTCTTTTTATTGGGGAGTTGAGTCCATTGATGTTGATGGATATTAGTGACCTGGGGTTGTTATTTCCCATTAGTTTGGTATAGGTGGTGGTCCTGTTTCTCTTTTGGTTTAGTTGCTGATGGGTTTTCTATTCCCTTTGTTTTCTTGGGTGGAGTTTTCTTCTCTGGGTTGGGATTTTCCTTCTAGGATTTTCTGTAGGGCTGGGTTTGTGGGTAGATATTGTTTAAATTTAATTTTGTCATGGAATATCTTGTTTTCTCCATCTATGTTGATAGAGAGTTTTGCTGGGTAAAGTAGTCTGGCTGGGCATCTATGATCTCTTAGGACTTGTAGTATATCTGACCAGACCCTTCTAGCTTTTATCGTATCTGGGGAGAAGTCAGGTGTAATTCTGATGGGTCTGCCATTGTATGTGACTTGACCTTTTTCTCTTACAGCTTTTAATATTCTTTCTTTGTTCTGTACATTTGGGGTTTCAATTATTATGTGGCGAGAGGAGTTTCTTTTCTGGTCTAATCTGTTTGGTGTTCTGTATGCCTCTTGGATTTTTATTGGCATCTCTTTTTTCAGGTTTGGGAAGTTTTCCTCTATGATTTTGTTGAAGATATTTCCTGGACCTTGGAGTCGGGAGTCTTCTCTTTCCTCTATACCTATAATTCTTAGGTTCCGTCTTTTCATTGAGTCCTTGATTTCTTGGATGTTGTGGGTGAGAGATTTTTTAGCCTTCTCATTTTCTTTGGATGTTGTACTAATTTCTTCCACTGAATCTTCCATGCCTGAGATCCTGTCTTCCATCTCTTGCATCCTATTGTTGATACTCACATCTGTAGTTCCTGTTCTCTTCCCTTGGTTCTCCACTTCCTCTTTTAACTCTGACTGTGTTTTCTTTATTGTTTCTATTTCTATTTTCATGTCTTGTATGGTTTTGTTCGTTTTGTACATTTCCTTCTCCAGCTTGCTTGTTTTTGTATGAAAATCTTTCATGGCTTTTTCCTTTTCCTGTTCAAGCTCTGTCACCTTGGCTTGGAGCTCTTTAATGGTGTTGTTCCTTGTTTTGATTTGTAGAATTGTGGTTTCTTTGAATTCCTTCATAGATTTAAGTTCTTCTTGCAGGGACTCTATCACTTTCCATACTGCAGAATTGTCAATGTTTTCATGTGTTTCTGTTGGTGTGTGGTCATCCAAATTGGATGAGCTAGGGTGGTTCTGCTTTGTTGGAGTCATAATTCCTTGATTTCTATTTTTTTTTTGACCTTTCGCCATTGGATGCATTTAGCTGTCTGTTTTCTGTGCTTGGAACCACAGTGGATGATTTGGTGCAGGGGACGAGTTACTTGGCTATCTGTCTTGCTTACAGGGGGATTTCAAGGTCACTGTGGTTTTAATGGCCAGAGGCACTGTGATCTGGTGCAGCCTATTCCCAGGTTGTGAATAATGGACCAGGATTGTTTCACTGCTCCCAATTCAGACTTCTCTATGTTGCACTTTGAGTTATCAGCCTGTAATGAATGGTTCTGATGGTATGGGCCTGTTTGCCCAGGCACAGATTCTGTGGGCTTTGTTTGTCGTCCCGGAGGCTGACAGGGTCTGGCTCCACACCTGATATGTCTGGATTTTCCAGGATACAGCTATGGTCCCGATTTCTGGTTTCTCTCTAGTCTTCTCGTCACAGGGCTGGACCCTGTGCCTGATTTCCTTCTTGTCTGCACCGCCACGGGTCCCGTGGGTACCCCAAGCCCCGGATCCTCAGGCTGCCTGAGTGCACCTCTCGTCCCAGCAGCTCCGCCGTGGGTGCACGGACCCCTGGCCCCACCCACGCCTGTCTCTCTCCCCAGATGACCTGCCGTGGACTGGCGGGGATTTGTCCCTGCCTGCCGTACTCTCTCCCCAGCTATAGTGTGTGTGCGAGATTTGGCCCCTCCCGCCTGCCTTTGTGTTCCCTGCTTCCTGCGCTCTCTCGAAACCTCCCGTCCTCCTGCTTCACTAGCAGCTGCGGACCACCCGCTGAGCCCCCTGTTTGTTCCTTGCTAAGGCTTCCACTATCTCGCAACCTTTTCTGAGTGGGTATAAGATCAACCTGATGTGTGGGGAGCCCACTAGGACAGCGATCTATGGCCAAATGGACCCTGATTCTGTCTGCTGTAAGTTGGGATCGATCTTACCAGGCGCCTCACCAAATGGGAGTTCCCGAATCCTGCGTTTAGTAGCCTCCGTGTCTGTGAGAGATGGGGAGAGCCTTGCCCTGGGACTTTTAATAGTCCCTTGGGAGCTGTGAGTGTTCCGGGGGGGGGGGGTCTAGCCCCTCCGGTTTTTGCACAGTGCCCAATATCTCTGTGTTTTTTATGGCTCTTTTTTCCCCGCGTTCAGAATGCGTCAGTGTAGGTCGCCGCCATCTTCCGAGCCCCCCGTGTTTTTGTTTTTAACCTTTGCATTTGTAACTCATTTTCATCTTATTTCTGTAAAGGATGATAAATATAACCTTTCAAATATATATGTATATGTATGTATGTATGTATACTTAAAAAGTATATATACACACACATTTTTGGTTTTGCATATGGTTATTCAGTTGTTCTTTCCAATACCACTTGTTGACAGAATTTTTTCCACTATGTATTGTATTTTCTCCTTTCTCTATACCACAGAGTAAAACACAAAAAGACAAAAAAAAAAAAAACTGTGGTACATCTACACAATGGAATATTACTCAGCTATCAGACGCAACGAAATCATGCAATTTGCAGCCAAATGGATGGAACTAGAGAAGCTCATCCTGAGTGAGCTAACCCAGACCCAGAAGGATGCACATGGCATCTATTCACTTATAGTCGGATTTTAGCCATATAGTACAGGATATCTATACTACAACCAGTGCACCAAAGGGAACATGGACATAGACTTTTTTTTTCCTGTCAATGAGAAACCTTTCCTTAGTGGTGCTGCCTTGCAGGCCCCCAGTGTATGAGGAGGCTCTTGGCCCTCATATGACTGCTGAACTGGGGCGGGGGACTGTTATTTAGGGACACGCCACTCCAGAGGAGTGTGATAGAAGGGTTAGGGGGTAGAGGGTAGCAGGGCGGGACTGGGAGGTGTGGAAAGAGGACACTGTGATGGAGATGTAACCTGAAGTAATAAATAAATAAATTTTAAAAATATCCATTGGTGTTTTGTGACTGTGTTTTTGTCTTAATCCTATGTGTAAGCCTCAAGGCTGCTTCATAGCAGGTGATTATGATTTGCTTTGTGCACAAACAGAGGCATGATCTTTGCCAGCGGCAGATAGTTTAATTCTGGGAATTATGGAGAGGGTATAAATGGGAAACCCCCAAAAGAGCCTGTGATGGCTGCTGCTCACAACTGCTGCTGGTTGGTATTGATGCAGTTTGTCAAGTGGTAAAAAGCAAGGAGTAAAGAGATGAGAAGAAGTTGGTGATATCCAAGATCTATATCCCCTTTCCTTCTGACCTTCTTTCTCTCTCCTACCTAATGTTAGTGGGTTGGAAGGGCTTAGGATATAATAAATGTTGGCAGGGTGGTATTAGTTAAATCTAATAAAATAAATTTTTAAAGAGAAAAACCAACAATATGATGATTTTGTGAAATTTTATTAAGTTATATCCCTATTGTCTTTGTACTTACACACACACACACACACACACACACACTTTTTACACTTTTTATACCGTATACTATGGGCTCTTAATGTGGTTTAGTATAAGCTGATCAAATCAAGATAATTTCTATTATAATACTCAATTTTGGTTACTGACACTAAGTTCTGCTACAGAGTAGAGCATTTGCAGCATTTAAAATTTAGATAAATAGATTTTTTTGAAGCCTACATTGACATATCCATTGTGCCATATATCTATCTGCCTCTCTCACAATGCATATCAATTGATTATGAATGTGGACTTATTTGGGAGAAAAAAAATTAAATCAGTAAGTACGTGCCCACACACACACACACACACACACACACACACACACACACACACACACGCTTATGGGTGTCTATAAATTTTTAAATTTTTAAGGGTTTCTAATTTCCAAGCCCTAAGGGAAATCTTGAACTAGCTTAGGCTGCTTGTTTTAACATTTGTTCCAAGGGGTCTGCAACATACTGCCCTATCCAAATTTCTATACATGGTAGTAGAATCCTCTAAAGAAGAACTGGTAGTTTTTGTCATGTGATTAAGTGTTAAGAGTGAC
This sequence comes from Lophiomys imhausi, assembly GCA_907164525.1. Taxonomy (NCBI): domain Eukaryota; kingdom Metazoa; phylum Chordata; class Mammalia; order Rodentia; family Muridae; genus Lophiomys; species Lophiomys imhausi. The sequence continues at coordinate 4,495,874 of CAJQZJ010031840.1, forward strand.
TTTTCTGTGGACACTGTCACTATTGTATTATACAGGAAAATGCTGTTACTTCTATATATTCTACAAAATAGTCTTAAAGCATATTCATGACTCACACAGAAAGAGGCTAGCATTCAGAAGCTCCTAACAGTGTTCAAATACACCCATTTTCTAATTTGTTATTACTTTGTATGAAACAGTGCTGACTTTAAACCTTCACATAAATGTACCTATTCATAGATGTATGAGCTAGTAAGGAGCATGTTTCATAAAACTCCATAAGAGAGGCACCCTTCTAAAACTCTGGACTTAGTTCAAGGAATCTTCATTGACTCTTGTATGAATTAGCCACCAAAGTCAGAAAACTCAAAGCAACTTTCCAGTCTTAAAATATAGAACAGCCAGGAATCACAGGAAACCATAAAATCCTGACATTTGAAAATCACTGAGTTAAACAGTTTTCTGTCGAAGACAATGCAGTAGAAATAAGTGAAATTACAGTTCATTCCTGTGGACTTCCTCTGCTCACTACTCTCATTTAATTCAATGGACAGGGATCCTTTCTTCGAGTAGTCCAGATCTGACTTGGGCATCTGCAATACCATACAAACAGAGCAATAGTGCTCTGAAAATTTTGGATTTAAAACTCTACTATTTAAGTGTGGATAATATGTCCTAGAATAAAGAACCTGAATTTCCTTGACTTTGTCCCAAAGTTCTTTATAACCTGTGAACCCAGAATGTGACAGAATGAAGGAAAGGCTTCTAATAAATCTATGAAATATGTGCAGTAGGAGCAGATACATACCACAGAATGGTATATTATACCTCTAGCAGTTGGAAAACATTACACATTACCACAATTCAGAGGCTCCCTTTTAATTGCATGTGCCTAAACAAAATACCACAGTATATTCATACTTGGTATTTTAAAGTGTCAAGAGTTTGAGACAGGAATGTATTACTGAGAAAAATTAAAAACAATCAATATCTGTCAGAAAAACGGGGCCAAACAGCTGAAGATTGATGCTGTAATGTATGGAGAGAAAATGGGAACTGTCCAGGCAGCCACTGGTATGTCATTTCTTAGTTTTGGAAGCTGCAGGCCCTGCACTTCCTATATAATCAGATATATTTATCCCTCTCAGGTCTCTGAGGTGGTTGAAGAACAGATAGCTAGAGTCTCATAGTTAAATTTTGAGTTGTTTAGGAATCAAGAGGGTGTTCTGGATCTAAGAAGATGTTTTTAAAATTGTGATGCAAGTTAGTATGAAAGCTGAGTTAGATATAGAACTTTAAACTCATGGAGATGGTTAGATAGTAGAATGTTAAAGTCAGGGGCCAAATACATATGGACTGGACATTGAGAATGTATGCTAAGCCATATAACTCTCAGAATTTTGGCCTATTTATTTCAGTTGTTTTGTACTGTATTTATTGTTATAAGAGAAAGAATCATTTGTTGGACTGAAAGGGGGAGCTGTTGGGAGGAAAAAGATCTACCTTAAACTAAAAAAAAAAAGGGTAGAGGATGGGGGAGTTGAGGGGGAAGAGAGTGGAAGGGTGGGACGGGGGGTGGGTGAGCAGGGAAGGGATTGTGATTGAGATGTAACTGGAAGAAATAAAAAAAATAATTTCAACAGACAAAACTTAAGTTTACAACAATAAACCAGAAAATTTATTTTTAAAAAATTATAAACAAGTACCTTCCATCTCTCTGCAGCTTTAGGGGCAAGCATATTAATCCAGGTTTAGGCCTTCATGGGAAGGTTTTTCATGGTGCAATTTCCGTATGTTTTATTGAAATCTACAAAGAAAAGTGTATAAATGTATTTGTTGTCCTAAGGGATTTTAATGAGATATTAATGTGTGATCTATCTACTGTGAAGTTAAGAAAAAGAAACTGACCAGGTTTTGTCAAGGCCCTTGTACCTCCAACCTACTTGACTTCTGACATTTCATCATTCCAACTTCTACAATGGCCATCTCTTTTCTTTTGTCTTCAATGATTCTATTACTTATGATATATCTTTCCTATTTTTCAGCTTCATGAATTTATATTCTGCTTAACATTTTGTTTTTATTAATTCATTTAGCATGAGACTTGGGAGCTTCATTGTCTGAAGTTTGCATGCCACTGACTTTTATTGTGTCTCACCTCAACAGCAGTCCATTTTAACATTAAAATATATCTCTAATTTTACCATTGGTGGATGTCTGGGTTATTTATAAATTTTATTGATAATATTCATAAAAATTAACTTCAGGAATGGTAGCCTGGAATCAAATTTTATGTACTTAGTCAACTGTTACATTGTGCTGGATAGTTTTATGTTCATTTAACACAAGCCAGAGTCATTGGAGGAGACGAAACTGAGAAAACACCTCCATCATATTGGCCTGTGGCAAGCCTGTGTTGCATTTCTTTGACTGATGTTTAATATGGGAGGGCCCATCTCACTGTGAGTGATAATGCCACCCCTGGGCTGGTGGTACTGGCTACTATATAACAAAGCAAGCTGGGAAAGCTATAGGAGAGCAAGCCAGTGACCAGTATTCTGCTACGGATTCTGTATCAGAGCCTGTCTTCTAGTTCCTGCAGTGAGTTCTGTCTTGACATCCTTCAGTAACAGACTATAACTTGGATGTATAAGGATATAAAAGCCTCTCCTCCACAAGTTGCTTATGACCCTAGTATTTATTGTAGCAATAGAAACCCTAACCAAGACTCCTATGGGAGGCATATCTGATTCTAATGTATTTGGGCCAATTTGTACTTCACAGCACAGGGCACAGAAACAGAAGTCCCTTGAGCTGGTTAGGTATTGCAAGTGTGGGCTCCTAGTCAGAAGAAAAGAGAAGGTACCTCTTCACCCAGGCTATCTTGCCTTTGTCCCAAAACCTCTAGCCTAACAACAGTCAGGATAGTTTTTCACTGTATATAGTAAGACACTCTCTGAGGATTTGGTTGCTTTTTTAGTTTGATTTGGTTTGGACATTTTTGTTTGTTTGTTTTGATTTGATTTTTGTTTTTGTTTTTTGGTTGTTTATTTGTTTTTGAGATAGGGTTTCTCTGTGTAGCCCTAGCCATCCTGGAACTCACTCTGTTTACCAGGCTGGCCTCAAACTCACAGAGATCTGCCTGCCTCTGCCTTCCAAGTACTGGGATTAAAGGTCTTGCTTTGTTTTGTTTGTTTGTTTTTACATTTTTGCATTATTTTGTTAAACATAAATCTGAGATTTTAATGAATAAATTAACCTTTTCTGTTGGGCTTCTTGCATATTTTTAGTGTTTCAATTAATTTTCTCAAAATATATTAAACATCACATCAACTTAAATTCTTTTAAGATATTCCAAGAATTTTTCTTTTAGAATTTTCTTTGTACATTCACATTTAAGTCTTTAGTGTGTTCGAAATATAATTTTATTTTTTATTTTTTAATATTTATTTATTTCTTCAAGTTACATCTCAATCACAATCCCCTCTTTGCTCCCCCTCCTGGTCTCACCCTCCTACCCTCTTTTTCCTCTCCCTCCTATCTGCTTTTTTTTTTTTTTAATTTGAGGTCTATCTTTTTCCCTCCAACCACTCTCCCTTTTTAGTCCAATAAAAGGCTCTTTTTCTTGTAGCAATAAATATAATATAAAGCAATAAGAACAATTAGGCAACAATTATGAAAATTATTAGGTATAGCATACATTCCCAATATCCAGTCCATACATATTTGACAATAATAATATTCTATTATCTATCTATCTCAATGAGATTAACGTTTTATACCTAACTCAGTTTCCATCCTAAGACATCTTCTTAGACACAGAACATCCTTTTAATTCCTAAACAACTTAAAACTTAACTGTGAGACTATAACTATCTGGTCTTCAACCACATCAGAGACCTGAAAAGGATAAATATATCTGAATAAACCAGAAGTGCAAAGCCAACAACTTCCAAAAGTAAGAAATGACAGACAACTGGATGCCTGGACAGTCCCCAATTTCTCTCTCCAACATTGGAGCATCTGTCTTCAGCCTTTCAATCTAGTATCTCTGACAGACATTAATTAGAAAGCAGGTATTATGAAGGACTTGACTAATTTTAAAACAATGATTCTCACCCTTCCTAAGACTGTGACCACATAATATAGTTATGTTGTGATGATCCCCAGTCATAAAATTATTCTAATGCTACTTCATAAATATAATTTAGCTATTGCTATGAATTGCAGTGTAAATATCTGATATGCATAATATTTGATAAAGTGACTATTATGAAAGTCTATCTCCCAAAGGGACTGTGACCCACAGGTTGAGAACCATTGTTTTACAATATATGGTAGAGCTTTAATTTGTTATTTTCTTCTGTGTAGAATTTCTATATGTGGTATCATCCTCATAAAATGTCAAAACTGAACACCTGTCTAGAGCTCTTTCTGTGTTTTCTGCTTAGTTTTCTTGCCTATTGATTTGCTCCATTAACTTTCCATACTCCCAGATTATAAGTGTGATTACTATCTTATAGGGAATCTTCTAATCTTCTGTTTGCTTCAAAATACACTTTATTACTTTTAGCCACAAAATTAAATGTGTATTTTGCATATCAAATTCACCTGAGAAACATTAGCATTATGAACAAGTTTTGAGTCAGGTTTACTTCACTGTGAGAAAAATACCCGAGAAAACAATTTGTTTGACCAACGATTTATTTGGGCTTATGGTTTCAGATGTCTCAATTCTTGATAGACTTGTTACATTATTTTGGGACTGATTAAGAGGCAGAAGAGAACACAGCAAGCTAGACCTTCTCACCTAATAATTGGCCAAGGAGCAGAGGAAGTAAGAAATAAGAACCAGAACCAAGAATTCAGAGCACTAGAGAACTTCTTCCCCCTAGTTCCCATCAGTCCCTAGTAATATCAATGAATTATGAATTCATCAAAGAACCGAATTTTTGATTAGCTAAGAGATCTCATGGCACAGCCATATCCCAAATTTTCTACCACTTAAATTCTACATCATGGATCAAGATATGTAAAATATCTCATGCCCCTATGAGACATCAATAATCCAAGCCACAACATTTTTGTTGTTGTTATTAACTTGAGAAACATCAGCATCTCTCCTATCAGGAGTTTGGAAACCTTAAGCACAGTATTTTTACTTAGTTTCTAAGTAAAAATAAATGTCATTTTTTTAGTTATACTAAACTAACATAAATGTTTGACACATCTTTGTTAGTCTTATTATAGATACTAAAAGTTCTATGTCATTGTAAAGGTTTAATTTATTTTTGAATTGTAAAACAAAGTAATGAGTTACATTAAGCATTTCAGACATACTTTGTTGTGGCTGATCATCCTGTCCTGTTCTCTGTTGGGGGAAGGTCTAATATCATTGCTTCTGATAGACTAATTTCAATGCTGAGATCTGGTTACCTCCCCTTCTGAGGCATTCTCTTGATTGGTTAATAGAAGTTACTGATGGCCAATTAGCTGGGCAGAAAGAGTATAGAAAGGTGGAACTTCCTGAGACCAGTGCTTTTTCTCCAGGACAAGTCAGGCTGCCTATTAAGGTGGGTCAGGCCTGCCAGCCTCTTGCCAGACCACTAGCTGCTCCACTGTCTAATCTTATAGCTTGTACTTAATAAATACAATTGATAATTGAATTGCAGTTTCATTTCTCCATTCCCACTCTAGATTCATGACCTCTTGCTATTCTCATTTATTAATATGATTTATTAATATTTAAAGCTTTTAGGCCTTAACTGGGCAGACTCTCAGCTAGCTCTCTCGACTATTCTAGCTCACAATCCACCATGTGGTTAGATGTTTACCTCTCTCTCAGCCCAAGTAAGAATGTTCTTTCCCATATCATGCTGCCAAATCTCCTGCTTCTGAAATCTTCTCACAGAGTTTCTCACTTTCCACAGAAGATCCACTTTCCCCTTCTGCCCAGCCATCGGATTGTCAGATTTTTATTAAAGCCAATCAAATATAATTTTATATTGCCTTTAGGTAAGGAAAATTGCATGTTTTCAAAATATGAGAACAGTGATGGGCCATAGCTATCTGTTGATACAGTATTAACAATTGAATATACAGAGACACACTTTCATATAATCGACCCCAACACACACACACACACACACACACACACACACACACACACACACACATTTTGTAAGTTCTGTTCCTTTAGAAAACCCTGACAACTATATTAACTATAATTTAGTATCCATTGATCAACCTCTACTTTTACTACTTTTCCAGACTTTGGTAACTATCATTCCATACTTTTTAAAAATGTTTATTTATTACTTAAAGTTACATCTCCATCACAATCACCTCTTTTCACCCCTCCCAGTCCCACCCTCCCACCCTCTTCCACCTATCCTATTCCTCAGGAGTAGGTTGTTCCTACATATCAGCCTCCCTCAGTTCAACAGTCATATGAGGGTTAAGAGTTTCCACTTGCACTGGAGACCTATATGGCAACTCCATTAGGGCAAACTGTCCCACTAACAAGTAATAAGGTCTATGTTCCTATTCCTTTTGGTGTGTTGGTTTTAGTGTAGTTATCCTGTACTATATGACCTTAACATAAAGCCTGACACACTAAATCAAATAGAAGGGAAAGTGGGGAAAAGCCTGGAACTCAACAAAACAGGTAAAAACTTCCTGAACAGAACACCAATAGCTCAGGCTCTAAAATCAACAATCAATAAATGGGACCTCATGAAACTGAAAAGCTTCTGTAAGTCAAAGGAAACTGTCATTCGAAAAAAAACAATGACAACCTACAGACTGGGAAAAGATCTTTAACAACCCCACATCTGAGAGAGGGCTATTATCCATAATTTATAAAGAACTCAAAATATTAAACACCAAGAAAACAAATAATCCAATCAAAAAATAGCGAACAGAGCTAAACCAAGAATTCACAAAGGAGGAATCTATAATGGCCAAGAGACACTTGAAGAAATATTCAACATTCTTAATTATCAGAGAAATGCAACTTAAGACAATTCTGAGATTCCACCACACACTTGTCAAAATGGCTAAGATCAAAAACTCAAATGACAACACAGGCTGGCAAGGCTGTGGAGAAAGGGGAACACTCCTCTATTGCTGGTGGGAGTGCAAACTTCTACAACCACTATGGAAATCAGTCTCAAGATATCTTAGTACTTGGAATAGCTCTACCTCAAGACCCAGGCATACAACTTCTGGGTATACATCCAAATGATTCCTAACCCAATCACAAGGAAGTTTCCTCATCTATGTTCATAGTAGCCTTATTTGTAATAGCTAGAAACTGGAAACAACCCAGATGTCCTTCAACCAAAGAATGGATAAAAAGACTGTGTTACATTTACACAATGGAATTCTACTCAGCTATCAGATACAACGAAATCATGCATTTTGTAGCCAAATAGAACTAGAAAAGCTCATCCTGAGTGATCTAATCCAGATGCAGAAAGATGCACATGGCATCTATTCACTTATCATTGGGTTTTAGCTGTGTAGTAAAGGATAACTACTGTTCTATTCTTAACTCAGTTCTGTGAGATCAACATTTTTAGACTTTAATAAGAGTGAAATAATGAAAAGAACTTCTTTCTATGCCAAGTTTATTTCATTTAACTTCAGTAGCTCTAGTTCCATCTCACGATATGCTGTTTTATTTATTTATTTATCTATTTATTTATATATATATTTATTTATTTATTCATTCATTCATGTTACATCTCCATCACAGTGCCCTATTTCCACCCCTCCCAGTCCCTCCCTCCAACCCTCTACCTCCTATCCATTCTATCCCACTCCTCTGGAGTGGATTGTCCCTATATAACAGTCCCCCACCCCAGTTCAGCAGGCATATGAGGGCCAAAAGCCTCTTCATATACTGGGAGCCTACAAGGCAACACCACTAGGGAAAAGTGGACCATTGACAGGAAAAAAATCTCTATGTTCATGTTCCCTTTGGTGCATTCATTGTAGAATAGTTATCCTGTATTATATGGCTAAAATATGACTATAAGTGAATAGATGCCATGTGCATCCTTCTGAGTCTGGGTTAGCTCATTCAGAATGAGCTTCTCTAGTTCCATCCATTTGGCTGCAAATTGCATGATTTCCTTGTTTCTGGTGGCTGTGTAGTATTCCATTGTGTAGATGTACCACAGTTTTTTTACCCATTCTTCGGTTGAGGGACATCTGGGTTGTTTCCAGTTTATAGCTATTACAAATAAGGCTGCTATGAACATAGATGAGGAAACTTCCTTGTGATTTAATGAGGATTCATTTGGATATATACCCAGAAGTGGTATGGCTGGGTCCCGAGGCAGAGCTATTCCAAGTTTTCTAAGATATTGCCAGACTGACCTCCATAACGGTTGCACAAGCCTGCACTCCCACCAGCAATGGAGGAGGGTTCCCCTTTCTCCACACCCTTGCCAGCATGTGTTGTCATTTGAGCTTTTGATCTTAGCCATTCTGACAGGTGTGAGATGGAATCTCAGAGTCCTCTTGAGTTGCATTTCTCTGATGATTAAGGATGCTGAGCATTTCTTCAAGTGTCTCTCAGCCATTAGGAATTCCTCCTTTGTGAATTCTCTGTTTAACTCTGTCCTCCATTTTTTTTTATTGGATTATTTGGTTTCTTGGTTTTTAATTTCTTGAGTTTTTTGTAAATTTTGGATATTAGCCCTTTGTCAGATGTGAGGTTGGTGAAGATATTTTCCCAATCTGTAGGCTGCCGTTTTGCTCCAATGACAGTATCTTTTGCCTTACAGAAGCTTTTCAGTTTCATGAGGTCCCATTTATTGATTGTTGATCTTAGAGCCTGAGCTGTTGATGTTCTGTTCAGGAAGATATTGTCATCTGTGCCAATGAGTTTGAGGCTTTCCCCACTTTCTTTTCTATTAGATTTAGTGTGTCCAGCCTTATGTTAAGGTCTTTGATCGACTTGGACTTAAGTTTTGTACAAGGTGATGAGTAATGGTCTAATTTTATTCTTTTACATGTGGACATCCAGTTGGACCGGCACCATTTATTGAAGATGCTGACCTTTTTACATTATATGGTTTTGGGTTCTTTATTAAAAATTAGGTGACCATAGCTGTGTGGGTTCATTTCTGGGTCTTCAGTTCAATTCCATTGATCCTTGGTCTGTTTCTATACCAGTACCATGCTGTTTTTACTACTATTGCTCTGTAGTACAGCTTGAAATCTGGGATGGTGATACCTCCATATATATATATTTTGGTACAGGATTGATTTAGCTAGTCTGGGTTTTTTGTTGTTCCATATGAAATTGAGAATTGCTTTTTCCAGGTTTATAAAAATTGTGGTGGTATTTTGATAGGAATTGCATTGAATCTGTATATTGCTTTTGGTAGGATGTCCATTTTTATTATGTTGATCCTACCTATCCTTGAGCATGGTAGATTTTTCCATCTTCTGATTGTCTCTTCAATTTCTTTCTTCAAGGACTTGAAGTTCTTGTCATACAGGTCTTTCACTTGCTTGGTTAGAGTTACCCCCACGTATCTTATATTGTTTGTGGCTATTATGAAGGGTGTTGTTTCCCTGATTTTTTTCTTAGCCCATTTATTTGTTGTATAAAGAATGGCTTCTGATTACTTTTATTTAATTTTGTATCCAGCCACCTTGCTGAAGGTTTTTATCAGCTGTAAGAGTTCTCTGGTGGAATTTTTGGGGTTGCTTATGTATACTATCATATAGTCTGCAAATAGGGATAATTTGATTTCTTCGTTTCCAATTTTTATCCCCTTGATCTCCTTTAGCTGTCTTATTGCTCTAGCAAGAACTTCAAGTACTATATTGAAGAGATATGGTGAAAGTGGACATCCTTGTCTTATCCCTGAGTTTAGGGGAAATGGTTCAAGATCCTCTCCATTTAATTTGATGTTGGCTACTGCCTTGCTGTATATCGCCTTTATTATTTCTAGGTATGGTCCTTGTATGCCCGTCCTCTCCAGAACTTTTAGCATGAAGGGGTTTTGGATTTTGTCAAATGCCTTTTATGCATGTAGCGAGATTATCATGTGGTTTTTTTCCTTTCAACTTGTTTATACTGTGAGTTACGTTGATGGATTTTCATATGTTGAACCATCCCTGAATTCCTGGGATGAAGCCTACTTGATCATGGTGTATGATACTTTTGATGTGTTCTTGGATTCAGCTTTCCAGGATTTTATTAAGTATTTCTACATCTATGTTCATGAGGGAGATTCGTCTGAAGTTCCCTTTCTTTGTTGGGTCTTTGTGTGCTTTAGGAATCAGGGAGACTGTGGCCTCATAGATTGAGTTTGGTAGTGTTCTTTCTGATTCCATTTTGTGAAAGAGTTTGAAGAGTGAAAATCTATACTCCACCAAATTTGAAAACTTAAGCAAAATAGACAATTTTCTTGATAGATTCCACCTTCTGAAAATAAATAAAGATCAGGTTAAGAGATTAAACAGTCCTATAACCCCTAAGGAAATAGAAACAGTCATTAAAAAAATCTCCCAACCAAAAAAAGCCCAGGGCCGGATGGTTTCAGCACAGAATTCTACCAGATCTTCAAAGAAGAGCTAATACCAATACTCTTCAAACCATATGCTGTTTTAAATGACACTATTATATTCTTTTGAGTAGCAAATAGATATTCATTACATTCCACATTTCTTCTGTTCATTCAGGGCACTTCATTTATTTCAACTTCCAGGCTGTGAGCAATCAAATGGATGTCTTCTCAGCATACCTATTTCACTACCTTCCCACACATACACAATAGTGATTGCTTGATCATGCAGAATTTTTTTTTAAATTTTTGAGCAACCCTCATACCCTTCTCCTTAACTGCTGCAATAACACGTGCTTCTCCCAAGGTTTGATGAATTCTCTTTCTCTACATTCTCACCAGCATTTATCGTGTTTCATTTTAATAATAACTATTCTTCATAGATTTCATAGTAATGTTCTACCTTTGTCCATCAAACATAGCCAAGGGTTGCAAATGCTGTTGTGTTATATTCAGTCTACAAAGTTCAATGTAACGCTGGGATAGGAGGGAATGAATGCCCATAGAAATATTTATCATTGGGGTTGTTCCATGGATGGCCTATGGAGGCTATAACTATCCACAGGAGACAAATCTGATAGAGTGAAGCCACAGGTCTTGTTTTTCTGTGAACACAGATGTATTCCAGATGCCCCATCTCCAGGTAGTCTGAAAACAGAAACCATTAGGATTTGCCCAGTATTAATTTTCACCAGACCAGAACTGAATTTAAGGACAAAGTCTTGTGTACCATCATGTTCTACTTCAATGAATGAGAAATTGTACCATATTGCCTTTCATAGGCTGGAGTGGCATTAGTATAGACAGCCTTTTGTCTCCCTTAGTTAGTCTTAAAGTGAGTCATTCTTGATTCTCACTACATCAAGGACTTCCATAATCTCAAGAGCACTGAGTCACATAGACTACTACAATATAATCCAGAATAAAAGTCCATCTCACTGTAGAGAGTGGGAGGGTGGCAGGTATCCCTTGTGTCTTATATGTGATGCTCAGGTGGCAATAGTCAAACTGCCCAAGATTTAGGATATAGGTATGAAACCTTGTGCTGGCCACCAGTATTCATGTTCAACAGTGTGACACTTAAGCCCTGCTTCTAGGGCCTGCACAATATCAGAAAGAAAATGTGTACAACTTAAGTTCATTTAAAAGATGGATATAATGCTAAACAAAACTTGATCTATTTTACTGAAAACAGGTCCCCTCTTGATGGCAAGGTATCCTAGTGGTTTTATCTGTTGTCTCTGGCCAATGCCAGGGCCTTTAGTATTTTTTCTGGGTGCTACTGAGTCTCAATGTAGTAGGCATGGCCATAAGCTCCAAAACAGAGTCATGCTTTAGCACTTGTGCCCTACTCCCCAGTGGGAGAGGTCTTGTTCACTACGCTGATGCCCAGGGCTGAAAGAGTAGAAATGGTCTTTTAGTGCCTAAGCTACAACAGTTCTATAGGTTGGATTTGTGAGGTTGCAATACATTGTCCAGGACTATGCTCCATGATGGTGGAAGTGATACTATGTTTCAAGGCTAAGACCTGTACTTAACTATCTCTCCCTCCACCAATCAGTGAGCATGTATTTCCTGTCCTGCTGTTAGGCGACATGGGGTTATATAGGCAACCATTTTATTCCTGGTTTCTTTAATACATTGTTCGTGTTGTTATACTAAAAGCAGGCACTGTGGTTGCTCAAATGCTTGTGTTAGTTCTTCATGAAAGAATAGCAGTTCACTTGCTGTGCCTGTTGCAAGAATGCCACAGATGGGTAGTACTTAGCTAATTTTTTGTTCTGTTTCTTTGCCTGTATAACTCTGAAACACAGTAAGATAAAGTAATGGGATATCAGATTAATCTCTGTATCTAGTTATCCTTAATTCTTTTGGTCCACATTTTCTAGTTCTCTCCATTGCAGTAATACATGTTTATAACATGTTTCCCAAATCACTAGGTGACATTTCCCCCCTTTGAAACTAGCCTTTTCTCCTCCTTGAAATGGAAGCTACACGAAGGAATAGAAAATCATTCCTTCAGTTCCCACAATGCTAATTCATTCCATTATTTCATAAGTCAGACCCTTCAAAATGTCAACACATAAATCCTTATCAATTTTCCCAAGAATTATTATCACTATGACTATGTCTTGACATCCTGAAAGTCTGTTTTCTGTTCAGCTTTTTAAGTTTATTTTATTTTAACTGAGTGCCTCATCCTGTAATCATTATCACCTCTTCAAATATCTTCCCTCCCAGATGCAGCAACACAATGAAATATATCTTCTTGGCACTCTCAGAGGTTCTTATCTACCCCCAGAGACTTCTCCAAATCATTTATAAATATGGCCTAAATTTCAATCTCATCTCTTTTACAAAAGGGGTGGGGGTGTTTTTCTTACATGGTTCCTTCCAAACTCCTTACAAAACTGCATTTTAAATGTCTTCACTCAATATTTATTTCTTCTCTGCTTTTCAGAATTAAATCCCAAAATTGAATTCTAACAATAGAGGAAATAAATCTGTAAGGACCTTCAGATCTGCACGACAGACAGTACTCTTGATCTCCCTGCTGTATTTATTCTGAAGCTTCACATGCCTGGATTATATTCTTTGTTGTTCTTGACTTCCTCATTCTAGTGAAGAGTTACAAGTTGTTCTGATTCCCCTTCTTGGCTCTCTGTTCTTGGTCTTCCAGATGTTGTTTCTAAGTGAACATCACCTCCTCAGTTGCCTTCTCATTTGTGCCTTAAGGCACACACACCTAATGGTTGGTTATAAAAGGCAGCAACCAGGGCTCCCTTCCTTTACCTTTGCAAAATTGAATTTGAATCTTAGCATTCTAGAGAGTTGGTTGAGCAAAGTAACCTTGGACAGTAGTGTGGCTGTAGAGATCCTTTCTTTAGCCTCTACTAATCATGAAAATATATTTTCTGTCATGGCAGAGGAAATGGAAACTTTTATAACAGTAGTGGTTGAGTGAGAATTGCCCCCACTGGCCAATGTATTTGATTGCTTTGTCATCAGGGAGTGGAACTACTTAGAAGGATTGGAAGATATGGCTTTGTTGGAGGAAGTATGTCACTGGGGGATGGGTCTTGAGGTTTCAGAAGCCCAAGGCCTAGTGGTTCCCATTCTTTCTGCAGTCTATGGATCCAAATATAGAACTTCCAGCTACTTCTCTAGCACCACATCTACCTGCATGTCCCCATGCTCATCACCACGATGAGAATGGAGCAAACCTCTAAAACTGTAAACCAACCCAATGAAATGTTTTCTTCTATAAGAGTTGCCATGGTCATGGTGTCTCTTCACAACAACAGATATAACAACTAAAACAATGGCTCACAGACACTGTATTAATCAGGTCTTTAAGGTTGTGACAAAAAAAATTGAGAGAAGTGAGTCAAAGGAGAAGATTTTTGTTTCAGCTCAGATGCTTCAAACAATGGTTGGCTGACTTCATTACTGGGGCTCAGATGATGTGTGGCATCTCAGTGGCAGTCTATATGAGAAGAGAGCTGCTCCTAAGAGTGGTAAGGAGCAGAGAAAGGAAAGGGATTGGAGGCAACAGAAGATATCCTCTTCCTAGCATGTCCACAGTTATCCAAATCCTTCAACTGAACCCCCACATCTCGTTTCCAATAATCTCTGATAATAATTAAATTGAGTCCAGTATGGATGGTGCCATCTGTTATGTTTCAGATCTCAAGACTCAGTTCCTTCCCAAAAGCCCCAACTCTTCATATTGCACTTGAGACTGACCTGCCAGCATATAGTGCCTTGAGGGGTTCTCACACAAGATTCCATAAAAGGTAGATACTGACAATAGAAGCTACTTTTGGGAAAGCATAAGATTTGGCAAATCTCTACAACTTTCACTGAAGTTCATTGTGAACCTTAAAATTTTGGCAAACTACAGTAAAAATAAATATCTATAAGCATGTCTTCTATAAAACAGCAATCCCATTCTTACAGTTATGGACAATAATATTCATATTAGAAAACAAAACAAGAAAAACAATAAAATTAGAGGTGATGAGAATTAATGTTCCAAAAATGGTTTATTCAAACATCAAAATTCTTTTGTCAATGTTCATGAACTCTCCACATAGATAAGCTTACAAATGTTTGTAATGAGAATGTTTACTGAAGAATTTCATAACAGCAGCTTCTGTGTCCTATTTAAATGAATTTACAGATATAATAAACATATTGCTCAGCAATGCAGACATAGTGTGGTTAAGAGTTTTAGGGCTGTCATTCAAACTTTGAGGCATGACGGCAGACTTCTTCAGTAGTGTTCAATTCTCCCAAGTATAGTTAATATACACTTGATGTAGGGGTGAAGAACAGTTGGAGTTTTACATTTACCAAACAGAGGACTTTTTTCTCTTAATGGGTAAATTTCCTTGTTCACAAAAATTCTTTTATTCTTTTTTAAAATTTTAGCTTTAAAGGCCTTTTAAAGAGTGACAGAATTTTCTAAAAATAATATCATTAGATTTTTTGTGCATTTGTTTATAAAATTCTTAGCATTAATAAAGCAGATACTTTCTAATAATATCATTGTTATTCATTATTTTAGTCCTTTACTTGGAGATAGATAAGAAAGACCCTATTGTCTCATTAAGAAGTCCCTTGTTACTGTCATAAAGTAATTCAGTTGTTTATTAATTTCTTGTAAACAAGCACAAAACCACTTATTACACTGCACTCATGTTTGCTTGCTGAATTCCTTTGCATATCATGCATTTCTTTGAAATTAACTTTCTTCTTGATAATTAGATTAGGTTTTCCTTATTACACACCCAAAATATATCTCCCTATTTATTTATTTATTTACTTACTTACTTATTTGTTTATTTATTTATTTATTTTGTGATGGCACGATCTTTACTGTCCATATAAAAGGGAAAATAAGGAGCGAGTTCTAGCTTGCCTCTATCTCCATGTGACCAGGCATGATAGCTATTAGTCACTGGAGGCAATCTCATTCTTTTTGGCTGATAACTAGTTTAAAGTTAGGCATGTGGTAATAATGGAGAGAAGAGTATATCAGAATATCATTTGAGGCTGCCTTCCCTTCCTGATTAAATTAATAAGAGATCTTATCAAGAAAGTCCATTGCTTCTTCATTTCTTCTTCTTTTAATGTAAAGATAGTTCTGGAAATGTGACATCTTTTTTGTGGGTCTGTGGTGATATATGTATTAGAAAAAATATTCATCAAGAATTATGTTACAAAATTGAATAATGCCTTGAATGCTACTAGCATTATTAGTAGCATTATTCAGATTATATCCATATTTGAGATTTATGTCACCTTGTTTTATGAAGAAAGAGAATTCTTCTCATTCCATAGCTCTGCAGGGACTTGAGTCCCCATGGTTGTCATATGGTACCTTTGTTCGTACCATCCCAGAGGGATTTGGGTGCCTTAGACTGTTTCATCTATAATCGCTACTTTCTTTTCTTTTGAAAAGTTTTCATAGAGTTTAACTTTATCTATTATCTGACTATGATGTTTTATTTTCCTATATTTTTATGTATTTTCTCCATCATGTTGGATACATACATAATCTGTCTGAGTATAATTTGGCATGATGAATTATAAACTCTGAGCACCTTTTGTGTGCTCTCTCAAGATTCAAAGAGCAAAATGATCCCTTTCCTGTTAACAATGTACATTGAGCCCAGGAAGTATGCAAACTCACCTGTATGCTCAGAATTGTCTCTACCTTAGTCAATATAATAAAACGCTACTGTAGAACTAAGTCATTGAACTCAAAGATCTCGTGATTCTGAAGCCTTACCCTTGCAGGGTTATTTCTCCCACCAGACTCCTGAAATGTCTTGTTTTACTGTCTTTAAAAAGAAAAAGAAAACCAAAAATCTGACCCTTTGTTGTTTTGTTTTCTGAAACAAGATCTTGCACTATAACCTAGATTGGCTTTCATTTGCAATTCTACTCCCGCTTGCCAAGATTACAGTCATAGAAGCCAATGTTTAGCTAGAAAAAGTACTGTTAAGTATTTTATGTATTAGTGTTTGTATGTTTCCTTATCTTCATGATTTTTGTTGATTTATGACAATTTCTATTATATTTGTATATCAGAATTCTAATTATATCTTCATCCAGAATTCAGGTATGCCAGTGGGGTTTCTACCTATCATGATAACAATGTACAGAAAATCCAGAAAGAAGATGCAATGACAGGAGCTATCCTCCAAAACAGCTAAAATAAACATGAATTTTATTTAAATTTATTTATAAAATATCTTTAAATGTTTATGGCTACCTACTCTTTTATCTCCCTGTTTCCTTTTATCTTTATTTTTTATCTCTTTTTAAAAGTTTCATTATTTATTTTGTGTGTATAAGATGCATATAGGTGCATATATGCAGTGGTGTGAATGTGGAGGTCACAGGACAACCTGTAAGGTCAGTTCTCTCCTTCCACATGTGGGGGGTTCCTAGGCAGAAGGCAATCAAACTCAGATTGTAAGCATTGATGACCAGCACCTGTAATCAATTAACCATTCAGACCTCCTTCTTATATTTTAGTATTTGTACGTTAACAATTTTCGATGCATACTTGTACAGATAGTGAGTTTAGTCTAAAGATACTTAATTATAACTATGTAAACTTTTATTGAAAACAATACTTCCCCAGATGGTACAAATGAAAGTGAGAATCATAGACAACACACTCACAAACTCATATATCTATTTAAAGAGCACAAATGTCTCATGCCTTAGTATTGTGAACATGATTAGCATGGTCTTAGGCTTCAAGGAGTTCATAGTCTCCCACAATGACTGACATATAAGCAATGAATTCCATGTAGAGGCAAGCTATAAACATCTTATAAAGTAGAAAATGTGATTTCAAAAAAGACTTTCAGAAAAATATTCATAGAGCTTCATCTTTTCAGCTAAGCCAACCACAGTGGTCATTAAACATGGTTATCTGGAATCTCATAGGAGAAAGACCTGGAGGTATATTGTAGGAGCATTTCCAGAGGGTATTAACTGATTAGAAAAGGCCTTCTTTGAAAGTGTGCAATGTCATCCAATGAGTGGCCCAATATAAAGAGGTCTGAAGAACAAAAGAGTGTCTGTCTGCCCACCGTGGCTTCTTTCTGAGAGAGTGCATCTACAGTCACTGCTGCATTCGACCAACACCAGCTGCTTGAGCCTTCCATAAAGACTGAATCTAGCCATTCCCCCAGAACCTTGCAGACATTCCCCACCATTTGTGACTGCTGGGTCATTCAGTTTTTTGAATTGAGCAGGCTCGCAGCTTCCCCAGCATGCAGGTGGCCATTTTTGGACAACTGGTCCCTTTTTAAAGTCAACCGAAGAAATCTCTTTGTACATTATTAATATATCCTCTGAGTTGTTTCCCTACAGAATACTGCAGTACGTTTAACAATATATGCTATATCACAAACAGCATTGTAAGTAGAGAGGAGCAGTGCGTGAGAACTTTGAAGTTTATTTTATGTTCAGAAGTGAATCTGGGGATGATGTGTCAAGTATATGTTGGTGCAGGTAGAAGATTAGACAACAAAAGTTCTGAGAGTAAAATCACTGCATACAGCATTAATGGACCAAATTGTATCTTGAAATTGTTGGAGAATTTGGCTAACTATTATAAAAAATTTTTACTTGAAGTAAATGTCATCCTGCACATTAGGGAAGGTGGGTAGCAAGAGACATAAGAAGAAGCCTACTGAGGAATCCTAGCAATTGATGCAAATGATAAGATTGGATGGATTTGGGCAATGGTGACTTAAGATGAACTATCAGTGTTGGCTATTGTGATAATGGTTATAAATAAGACTATGTCTTCACTGAAGATACAGATGTTTTATTTATTTATGTAATAGTCAAGTGTTAAAGATAACACATTTCAAAGACATAAAAAGCCTAAAGGTAAAAGGAGATAATTATGAACAAATTACCATTAAAAGATGGGTTCCATTGCATAGTTTGTTAGTACTCCTTTTAAAGTCTGCAAGAAGAGGGCTGTTGTTGCTATACCTACGCAGCCTGTATAGCCCATGCCAAGGCATAAGAATTTCCATAATGTGTGATCTCTGTGACAGATAGGTCTGAGTGGCCCCTGTCTTTGATAACAATTTGATTCAAGTGTATGTAAAATCTAGAGGTGTGAGGGATTTATCAATGAAAGAAGTGAATAAAAGCCAGGACTAAACCTGTAATCCCAGGACTCAAGAGGTAGAAGGAGGCAGATTATGTTTTCAAAGATAGCCTGGCTATCAGGGAGATACTGGTTAAAAACATAAATAAAAGAAAGAAAGAAAAAGGTAGAAGAAAATTAGAATATAGAGAGAGGTACTTACAAATGTCTTTTTGCCCATTTAGTATGAATAAAAGCTGTCCCTGGTGGACTGGCCTAACAGAGCCATCAGAACACATGGCTATCTCTCTTTCTCGAGTTCCCATAAATGTCCATGAATGGAAAATAATAGATGAGGAACAGATTCCATTGTGAGAGACAGGAATAAGAGGAACTCTGTCTGAACTCCAGTTCAGTGGATGAGACAGAACTCTAGTCACAGAGGAGTTTAAGAGTAGGCTGATCCAACAGGGACCTCAAGACCAATATGGACCTTTAATGACTTTGCTGAGCCCTTTGGTAGGACAAGATCTTTATAAAGCAGGGAAGGCTTTGGCAGATGTAGTGACTTAGACCAGCATGTAAAGAGTGTACAAAAAGAGAGAGCACAACCTAGAGGAGACAAGGAAATGGGAAAGCAGAGGAAGAGGTCTGTCTGGGTTACTTAAATACAAATGTGGCAAGATTGTGTTGAGCTGGAGTTCCTAAGGAGAAAATTGTTATTAAAGCCAATTGTGTATTAAAGTGCTTCTGGAGTCTTTGAAACCTGAGGAGCAGTTCCCAGAAGACATCAGTGATAGAGCAATATCGGGAAAGGGGATCAAGTCTATCCCAGAGATGGGTAACAATTCCCCTCCCACACATGCACCAAGACTAAGGAGGGTACATTTCCCTCCAGAAAAAAGGTTATTCTAGGGGTGCAGACGGTTTGCCTAGCCAGAAACTCCCATAACAGCTAGGCATTTTGAATGGAGAGGCAACAACTACAGTACAGCTACAGTAGAAGTGTCAATCCAAAGCCAGCCACTCTGATCCTCAGGAAACAAGCAAGTGCAGCAGGGGAGAGCAGGACCATGCTCTTCCTTGGCCCTGCATAGGTTTGAGCAAATTAAATCAAGCCCACTGAGTTCATTTAGCATGCATGGAGAAATGTAGGGAGGCTCTATAGAAGAACTCCAGGTTGAGAAATGTAATGGCT
Organism: Lophiomys imhausi; assembly: GCA_907164525.1. Taxonomy (NCBI): domain Eukaryota; kingdom Metazoa; phylum Chordata; class Mammalia; order Rodentia; family Muridae; genus Lophiomys; species Lophiomys imhausi. The sequence continues at coordinate 4,515,771 of CAJQZJ010031840.1, forward strand.
CAGAGAGAATGACTGAGGATGACAGGGAACTAATTAAAGAAGTGCCTCCTATACATGCTTTGTACTACACCTTGACTTGTGGAGAGAAAGCAATTTATATAAAATGATGGCACCTTCCTATGCTCTTTTAGATCTTGCTTATGTTTGACATCAGTATCTTCTTACTTGCGAGCATTTGGGGTCACCTGAAACTTTCTCCGAACACATGACTACAGACCTTGATCATGTTTCACCTAGCTTACCTCTGTAACTACACTTTTTGTTACGGATGGTGGCTCAAGATATCGCCCTGTCCTGCCCTTCCTCTGGAAATAGATAACATAGTGCTAACTTCTGAGTGGTTTGTATATTTGGAAAGGTATAAGGAAGACAATGGTGCTCCATATATCTTACAATCCAACTATGTTTGGGTTAATTAATAGAAAAAAATCCAAAAATCAAAATGCACCGGAATGCAGAGAGTAAATGGCTGGCCATCTACTGCCTATTACTAAATTTTACATCTACACCACAAGGCTCATGGAACATTATGGAAGAGGAGTCTGTTGACTGAGTGAATTACTGTACAGTAGTGTCTTTTTCATGGTATATGGATGATGTTATAACCATGAACTCTCAACCATGTGGTTGCTTGCACAAGAACTGCAAAGACCATAGCAATTGACAAGTCCAACTGCATGAATAGACATTTCACAATGCCTCACCACTACATGAAGAGCTGAAGACAGTCAATGGCTACCAAGTGAGAGAGGACCGACCAGTTTGTGTGTGTGTGTTGTTGTTGTTGTTGCTGCTGCTGTTGTTGCTGATACTGTTGTGGCTGTTGAAAATTTAAACTTCATATTTTATTTTTGAAAATTAGAATGTAATTATCTCATTTCCCTCCCTCTTTTCCCTTCCTCTCCAGCCCCTTCCATGTAACTTTTGTTTTTTTTCTCAAATTTACATTCTCTCTTTTTCTTTAATTGTTTTACACACACACACACATACATATATGCATATATGTTGCATATATTATATACATATAAATGCATAATTGTAACCTACTCAGTTTGTATAATATTACTTGATGTACAGAAAAGGAGGCTTTCTTTTTTAATTTTTTAGAAATGGAACACTAGTCCTAAGTGGTGAGTTCTAAATGCATGCTAATACAGGCATCACTAATTGTATGTATGTATGTAGATAGATAGATAGATAGATAGATAGATAGATAGATAGATAGATAGACAGGTAGATTGATTGATACATTGATACATGGATTACATAGATACATTGATACATAGATAAAAGATACATAGATACATAGATAGATAATCATAGAAGAGACCTTGAATTTGAAAAAAGCTGTTTGGGAGAACATGGGAGGAGTTAAAGTGGAAGAGGGAGTAGACATGGTGCACATACTGTGTACTAATGTATGAAATCCTTAAATTAAAGGAAAATTTAAAAAATTAAACCTTGGAAAATGTTTATTGAAACTCTGGCAACTAAGATCAGATGCAATTTTTAACCACAGATAAATTCTGGAAGAACATTTAGATTGCATAGGTACCCTTGGCCAGAATCTTATATACATTTGTGATTATTCTTACAGTGCACCTAGTCTAGTGCTAGACTTCGGTACATTCAGTTATGGATTAGACAGTATGAACACTTGCTTGATTTTAGCTATCTCTCCCCATATTCCTTCCCTCATCCCCCTTATTCATCCTTCTCCCTACTTGATCCATCTGTTCCAGTACCCCCATTCATCCATCCATAAATATCTATTCTATATTCCTTCCCTAAGGATATCTATTGTTTGCTCACTAGACCCTTACTGTATACATAACCTCTTTGGTTATATAGAATTTAGATTGTTTATCACTGAATTAATAGCTAATATCCACATATAAGTGAATATATACCATGTTTGTCTGTCCAGGTCCAGATTATCTCACTCAGGATGATTTTTTCTAGTTTCATCCATTTACCTGTGAATTTAATGATTTAATTTTTTAATGACTGAGTAATATTCTATTTTGTAAATGTACCACATTATCTTTATCCATTCAAATGGTGAGAGACGTCTAAGTTGTTATCTGTTTTGGGATATTATTAACAGAGCAGTAATGAACATGGTTGAACAAGTATTTCTGTGATAGGATGCAGCACTCATTTGAGTACTGGAATATAGAAATCTAATATAGTACAAGCATATGTACACATATACATGTATATAGGAAGGTGATCTAAATTACTTTGCCAAATAATGGAAGCAGAGTCCCAAAGGGACAGCTCTTAACACCAAATGAAGCTCCTAGTGCTGGAAATGGGTTACATTTGCTAAAGGAGTCACATGGGAACGCCCTAATAACCCAGGGTGTTGCAAAGAATATAGCTTGCTCTCCACAAACTTATGGGAAGACCCTATTGTTAAAGACAACCCCTAAACAGCTCACAGAGCATGGAGAAGTTGAGCTGGTGCCTACATAGAGCTTTGAAACTTACTGGATAGCAGAGTACAGAAAGGTGCTCTGCATGCTTCCAAAGTAGAAACATAAACACCAATACAGCTCCAAACCTTTTCATCAACAATGGTATTCTTCCTGCAAGGTATGGTAGTACAATGGTGGCACAAAGCTTATGGGACTAGCCAACTAATATCTGATTTGACTTAAGACCCACTCTGTAAAATGGAACTCCTATGTGACATTGCTTGGGTGACCAAGAACCAGAAATTCTATAGTTCCAGGACCTGGGGATAAGACAAATAAGACTGGGGATAAGACTACTGCTAATGACATTCTTCTATACTCATAGATCAGTACATTGCTGAACCATCATCAGAGAAGCTCCCTCCTTCAACAGATGGAAACAAATAGAGACACAATCAGACATTATGCAGAGAATGAGAGACCTCACAACACTCAGCCCTAAATAAGATGTCTTCTTTAAATATCTCTCTCCAGGGCTCTCAGTACCCTGCAGAAGAGCAGGCAGGAGGAGTGTAAGAGCCTGAGAGGATGGAGTACACCAAGGAAACTAGATCCTCTAAATGAATAGGATCTAGGATCGATAACACTCAGAGACTCAGACAATGTGCATACATCTTGCATTGGTCTGCACCAAATGGGATCCTATTGCTGAAAGGAGAAATGAACAGATATCCCCATCAATGATTCAGAAGCAATCTTCAATTGGTAACCATTTGCAAATGAAAATCTTATGTTTTTCTCAAGGGAGCCACAATGGGAATACAAACTACTCTCTTTTTTTTTAGGATGCAATAAGTTTATAGTGGTGATTACCTTTTTATAGTCTTTATGTTAATTTCTAGCTATTTAAAAAATGTTTATTTATTACTTTAAGTTACATCTCCATCACAGTACCCTCCCACTACCTTTCCCGGTTCCACCCTCTCCTCCTCTCCCCCTTCTCTCAGAATTAATAATTCTTTTTTAAAAATAATTAGGCCACATTATGAAAATTATAAAGTATAACATAGATTCATTCCCAATGTCCAGTCTATACATATTTGGTGACTGATATTAATATTCTATTCTATTAACTGATATTAATATCTGTCTATCTCCATGAGTTTAAAGTTCTATACCTAACTCATTTTCCATCCTAACTTGCATTGGTCTCTGATGTGGTTGAAGAGTAGATAGTTAAAGTCTTACAAACTACTCATAAGGATAAACCACATACTCAGCAGTGGATGTACAACAGAAAATTAACTCAATGGCATCTTGGGAGGATCATTGTCTCATAATGTTGAATAGGTCTTTTTAAAATCTTATTTTTTTGTTTTATAATTTTATTTTATTTATATCTAATTTTACTTTTTTCTTTCATTTTAGTCTATGGGTCTTTTAAGTATGGCTTCCACTTTAGTGTTTTTATGGAATTTCTTAATGTGTAAATGTCTCTAGATCTTGTGCTTTCTCTTGGGCTCTTTTCCTTCTCTTTGTTTGCTTTGTCCTATTCTGGTGTATTAGTTTTTGTTCTATCATATTTTATTTTATTGTCCTTTAGAAGCTTGTTTGTTTTCTAATGAGACATAAAGTGAGTGGTTGCAGTTGGGAAGGGATGTGGGTAGGAGCCAAGTGAAGATAAACCATAATCAGGATATATTATGGGAGAAAAAAGTGTATTTTTAATAAAAGGAAAAAATGAGACACCATAACCACAAGGCTATTAGACAGTAAGAGAATAATGTTGAAAACATTTGTTAATGTGAATCTTTATATTTACTAAAAACATATAGACCTGTATATAAGCACATATACACCCCCCTATACACACACACAAAGACAGATTAATTGTACTATGTAACAATTTAAATAAAACAATGCCAAAACATAGAAAAAATGAAACTTTCCTGGTTAAAAAAAAATTTTATGTGGACAAATACACACATACAATGTGCTTGTGAGTGTATATGCATTACACATAAACACACACACATTTATTTATTTATTTATTTATTTATTCATTTATTCATTTATATCTTCAAAAAAGATATAAATTGACAATAGGTAGTTGAAAATTTTCCTGTCACCAACAATCAGAAATTGTAGATCAAAAACCACCATTAAGTAGGTCTTGAGGCACAGGCTGGCAATCTCACCTAGTCAGCAGACTGAGGCTAGAATGTCATAAGTACAAAAATATACTGGAAACTTAGCAATGCCTTGTCTTAAATAAACAGTTCAAAAAGATCTGGGGGTGTAGTTCAGTGGTAGAACACCGGCCTACCATATGTGAAATGCTGGGTTCAAAGTACATTGACTTCTCACTTCCAGCATAGTCACAGTTGATCAGATAAAGATTACAAGAAATGAAGAGCACATGGAAACATGGTGTTTCTTCACAACGGTGATAAAAACAAAACTCAATACAACCATTAAAAGAAACAGAATAGATAGTTCTTAAAAAGTAAAATTAGTCCTACAAAAATTAGTCCTAAAATTAGATCCAGCAATCCCACTATGCCATATATAAGGGAAATAAGGATTTTAAAGCGATATCTGCACTTTTTATTATAGCTCTATAATAAAATTTATCATAACTTACAGTGTCCAAAGCACAGAAGCAAGAAGTTATCCATTACGTTGTGGATGGAAAAGAAATATATGGCAAATATTTATAATGGATTTGGCCATGAAAAGAATGAATTTCTGATGTTTGCAGTGTCACTGACTGAATGAGAGACTCTTGCTGACATTAACAGAAGTAACAAAGGAACAACAACAACAACAACAACAAAAAAGCAGGTCCTACAAAGTCTTAGGAAAAAATTTAGTAATATAATAAATGCTGGTAGAAACAATATATGCTTAACCTGATTTACACGTGTATCTGAACATTGAGTTAATTACTTTATGATATGTTTTTATGTATACATTAAAATAGAAAAATATGAGTTAGCTTTCAGAAACGACACATATAATAGATATCAGAGCCAGAAGTGGGAACTAGTCTATACAATATTAGAACTCATCGTTGGATGCTAGTCTAAGCAATTCAATTGTCAGAGAAAGAATATGAAAACAATGAGTAAGATATTTAAAAGTTATTCTGAGAAAGAAAATTAAACAAATGCCCAATATTTTCTCTGAAAATGAAAGTTGAATCTTCTGCCACAAAGAAGCGGGCAACTGGACAAAAGGCTTTCAAACAGTCGGTGTGTTGTGAATGATAGAGCAGGAAGGTTTGTTCAACAGCACTAAGTGGATGAAAGTAAAAAAATCATGAGAACATGTTGACATGTTCTAGATAAATCCATTGTTTACTCCACCAAACATTTACTGCTCTTGACAATTGCAGAAAACCATCTTATTTTTTGTACCTTTCTCTTATCTGCATTTAGAAGGTCATGGAATACTAAAAACAATATAAAAGACAAGGTGGCATAAAGCTTGAAAAATTATTTTTTGATGTCCTTCTTTTTAATTCCAGAATACTTTAGCTGTCTATTTTGGAAGCAAATACTTTTTCCCTGTGTTGAAAATAGTGTAGTATATGGCTGTGACTAAGAGAGCCACTTATCTGGGGACTAAGTAGCTCAGGACCTGAGACCAAAATCAATAAATGGGACCTCGTAAAACTGAAAAGCTTCTGTAAGGCAAAAGACACTGTCATTCGAACAAAATGGCAGCCAACAGACTGGGAGAAAATCTTCACCAACCCCACATCTGACAGAGGGCTAATATCCAAAATCTACAAAGAACTCAAGAAATTAAATGCCAAAAAACCAAATAATCCAATCAAAAATTGGGGAACAGCTAAACAGAGAATTCACAAAGGATGAATCCCTAATGGCTGAGAGACACTTGAAGAAATGCTCAGCATCCTTAATCATCAGAGAAATGCAACTCAAGAGGACTCTGAGATTCCATCTCACACCTGTCAGAATAGCTAAGATCAAAAGCTCATATGACAGCACATGCTGGCAAGGGTGTGCAGAAAGGGGAACTCTCCTCCATTGCTGGTGGGAGTGCAGGCTTGTACAACCACTATGGAGGTCAGTCTGGCGATATTATAGAAAACTTGGAATAGCTTTGCCTCAGGACCCAGCCATACCACTTCTGGGTATGCACCCAAATGACTCCTCACGGAATCATAAGGAAGGTTCCTCATCTATGTTCATAGCAGCCTTATTTGTAATAGCTAGAAACTTGAAACAACCCAGATGTCCCTCAACCGAAGAATGGATTAAAAAACTGTGGTACATCTACACAATGGAATATTACTCAACTATCAGAAACAATGAAATTATGCAATTTACAGCCAAATGGATGGAACTAGAGAAGCTCATTCTTAGTGAGCTAACCCAGACTCAGAAGGATACACATGGCATCTATTCACTTATAGTAGGATTTTAGTTATATAGTACAGAATATCTATACTACAACCAACACACCAAAGGGAATATGGACATAGACTTTTGTTTGTTTGTTTTTTAGTTAGTTTTCTCTCCCTGGCAATGAGACACTTTTCACTGGTGGTACTGCCTTGTAGGCCCCCAGTGTATGAGGAGGCTCTTGGCCCTCATATGACTGCTGAACTGGGGTGAAGGACTGTTATGTAGGGACACTCCACTCCAGAGGAGTGTGATGGAAGGGTTAGGGGGTAGAGGGTGGGAGGGCAGGGCTAGTAAGGGGGGAAAGAGTACAGTATGATGGAGATTTAACCTGAAGCAACAAATAAATAAATTTATTTATTAAAAAAAAGAAAGACAGGAGAGCTCAGTCTTCAGAGAAAAAAAAGAGAGTTGTTGGCATCCACTAAGGCTCTGGTTTCCCAGCCAATCTTTGCCCTGACTTTGTGGCTCTTGTGAATTCAGTCTTTCCGGATGGAAGTAGTGTTTGTGCATCTTCTATCATTTCCTGAGGCACATTTTACCAGGTTTTTAGACTAATTTCTTTAAAACTGACAGAGCCCCTGTCAGAGCAATATGGCTGAACTTGGTAAGAATGAATGAGAGTATCACACAACACCTAAATGGGGTTTGCAAGTGCTAGAGGAGCCCTCCTGGCCATCATTGTACCACCACAGTTTTGCCTGCATCTGGTGATCATCATCAGTTACCTTTAGTTTGGGACTTAGTATTTTATGCTTTTTAATAAAGAGTATGCAAGATTCACAGATTTCAAATTAAAATTTAGTTGCTGATTGATGATTCTTAACTCTGATACATTTCCCAAGAGGTGAGGAACAGCCTGATATGAGTAGCCTGCACCACCACCTAAGGCCATGGTAGAGTCTCAACCAGTGCTGCCACAAATGGCTATGTCTGGGTCTGTGGCCCTATTGCAGGGGTCTGCTGTGTCAACAATATACAAGGACCATGTAACTACCAAAGGCCGTGTACATGGTCCTCTTCTGGGGTACTACCTGTGGTCTTGTTGCTCAAGGCTGAGAAAAGCTGGCCATGCCCCATACCTGGGCAGTATGAGAGAGCTGGCCTCACCCTTCACTGGCCATGCAGTGGCATGGGTATGGAAGAGATGCTTAGCCCTGCCTCTTGCCTCCTGCACATTCAGGAGAGCTGGTCCCTCCCCTTGCTGGGGACGTGCTGACCCTAGTGGCATAGGTAAAGGACAGCCCACTCTGCCCCTTGCTAGCTGCAGCAAACAGGAGAACTGGCCCTACCCCTCACCTGGGCAAAGTGGAAGAGCTGGCCCTGGTGATGTGATTAAAGGAAAGCTGTTAGACAGATCAACTTAGCTACCACCCCAGCCCAGATCAAGAACTTTGAGTTAGCCCACATCAACATCCAGCCCATCTATGAACTGCTGAACCATGTGAAGGGGCTGGTCCTGCAGAACTAAATCTATAGGATCTCTATGACACATAGCAACAACAAATATCTAACAGGACTCCCAGTGAGAATCCAGTAGTAAAAGTGTGGCAGAACGGAACTCTGGAACTAGACCAATGACTCATTGCAACAAACATTTGCAAGTGGAGTTGTTTGAGCAAAAGACATTCTGTGTGGCACACTGCAGGTTCTGCAGGGAGATGTTTGGTTTGGTTTGGGTTTTTATTGTTGTTGTTGGTGGTGGTGGAGGTTTTTGTTTTGTTGTGTGTGTGTGTGTGTGTGTGTGTGTGTGTGTGTTAGTTGTTTTGTTTTCTTTAGGTGGGGAGGTTTCAAGGGCAGAGGACATACTTGGATGGTCAGAAAATAAGTGAGATTGGGGTTCCTGATGTGGAATTCACAAAGGATCAATGAAAAAACTTTTAGAAAATCAAAATACTATATCACAGCACCTCCTTTGTGTTTTCCAAAAACTTGCATCATGTAGCACTGGTTGTTCCATGATTTTCAGGACAATTTCTTCTGACTTCATGGTCTGTTACGAAAACAATTCTCATGGTTGTTAAAAACAAAATATCTGCTCAGGTAGGAAACATAGAGATCTTGTACTATGGAATCTTTATCTATTAGATTAAGAGCTGGGATCTAATTAGGCTAAGTTCCTGGAGTCAACTTAATATAGAACTTGGTCATAGGGAGAGAAAGCAAGATTTATTTCAGCTTGTTAGATTTATTTTCCTGAATTCCACTCTATCTTCAAATACAGTGTTTCATGTGTCCAGTTCTCCTCATGGAAAAACATTGCTAAAAATTAAATCTAAATGTTGAAAAGCAGCTAGACTTCTTTTCTTCAATCAATGAAAACTGACTAAGCCACAATAACAAATGACAGAAGATGTAATATCCAAAGAGAAGATAAAAATCAATAAATACTTTGCAAAGATGCAAAGATTCTCCTACAGTATAGTCAGTGCCTAATTTCATAGACTGTTCAAAACAACATTGTACACTCCAGGAAAAGATGTAGATTTATGTTAAAAGATTTGCTTGTTATTTCTTCTTCATCTGTCCCTATATTTCCCCACATTCTTGCTTCCTAAAACCTACAAAGACAACTAATTAGAGTGGAGGCAGAGTTAAGGAACTCAGAAGACAGTATTCCAATTATGTAATCATTCCTGTTAAAAACAAACACAACTATTTTAGAATCCTTCATAGAATTTCCAGTAAAAGTTTTTTTTTTTTTTAAAGTTTCTCTGTCAAAAGCAGAGTTATTCCTACATTTAAAGTTCTTAGGTCCAAACATTTGGCAGATACATTTAACAAGAGGCACTGTAATGTCTACAGTGGTTTTGGTGTTTCTTAAATAAGAATTGTTCCATAATCCAAAGGCTGCAAGAGTCTATGTTGACACAGAACAAAGAGTGGATAGACTATCTAGTTAATGAATTACCCAATAATCTCTACAAGCGAATATGCTGCACCTGTCTTAATATTTATTCTCCAAGGAACACAGAAATAACAGGAAATGTAACAAGTCTTTTAGCAAGATTTCTCTCCTCCTCCCTATTCCTCTATAAATTACTACCAGCTCTCTAATGTCTGTTTTCTGCTCAGGCAGGTCCGTGGGTCTGACTTTCCCCTGCCATACCTCCCTATCAGCTCCCATATTTAAATTCTATTTTTATCACTTCTGTTGTCTAACTTCAGTGGTCACCACGCATCTCAGGACATCACACTCATTAATTAGTTTTAGTTCTACTATTAAGTCATTAGTGTTTGTGACTGTGTTTCAGGTCTCAAGGTATTCACAACAGTTTCCACTGTCATTGTGTGTTTCTACATGTAAATTTCCTTTCAGTGACAATGTTTCCTCAAAGCTAAGTAGAATGGAGTCAAGGTCAGAGAGATTGGTCTCAAGAGTCAATAACTACAGGGCCACCAACAGAGCAAGGATTTATAAGACAGATGAGATGTCTGGTACCTTTAAATTTTTATGAAGGAAGAATCGGAATAAGGAATTAAATTTACCTCAGCAAACACGGGTTCTTTCCCTACAGTATTACACTGCCATTTAACCTTATTCTCTTTCATCAGCCTTCAAACCATACAATCCTGTGGCTTCCTCTCTGGTGGTGTAATTTTCCCTCATTATTTACATAGGATGACTGTGTATTTACTCTAGATGGGAAATAAAATATATATTGAAAGACCTTTGTCATTGAACTAACGATGAGGCTTTAATCTACTAAGAATAGTCTTTTAGTGCCATAAATCTTTTTATCTTTCTGTGAATTACCACTTGGCGTGCCAAGGCCAAACATCAAAGAGGCCTCAGAATTCCCCAGCAGTTAAGTGGGCAAGCCGCTTTGGAGGTCTCTGCTAATTGGTTGATAAAAGCCTCTAGCTAGAACTGCTGAGCGATCCCATGATAGAAGGCACTGTGTACAGGATGCCTTAGACGCTTCCCTCCCCAGCAGTCCCCTCCAAAGCTGGGGTCTAGATGAATTGTGTCCCACAGATTCATATATTTGCAGCATCTTGACAGGGTTGGCTTGCCCGGCTTGCTTGCTTGCTTGCTTGCTTGCTTGCTTGCTTGCTTGCTTGCTTGCTTGCTTGCTTGCTTGCTTGCTTGTGTAGCTAGAGTTTGCTATTCGGGATAAATCCTCACAAAGATCAGTTTAAGAGGACTGAGAAGATTTATGTCCCTGGGTTCAGAAAATTGTTACTTGATCTGTATCTTCTCTTCTGAACATTCCAGAAAAGAAAGCACAATTCCCATGAGGACCCGTGCCTGTCTGAGCAGTCCCACTCTTTACTCATTCGTTATTGCACTTGGTTTATGCCTGGATTTATTCCTTAAAATGGAAATCGCAGTGCTCAGTGTGTTAATAAAAGTCACCATAGCTGCTCCTAAGATCCTACTCCTATACTAACATAATTCAAAGTAGGTATACTCTGAAAATATATCAGAAGTCTCCACAGAAGACAGCCAATGACCTGGATTCTATTCAGACAATAACACTGCCTCTTAGCAAGAAAAAAATAATAATAATTGTTGACACATGGAAAAAATGCAGACTGACCTAAAATCATTATGCTGAGTGTATGAAACCTTACCCAAAATATAGACTGCATGATTCTCTTCACAGAAAATTCTAGTAATCGAAAATACAGTGAAATCAAAACAGCAGTTTCCACACTGAATGAAAGTAGAAATTAATTAACCAAAAGAAGACAGAGGGGAGTTACTTATATGAACACCACATTGTTGGAGTTAATAGGGTAGTGAACTCCTGGACACATTCATACACCACAATTGAACTTAATGCTATGTCATTGCAAGTATTTAATATATAAAAATACTCTAAATATTTATTATAATTGATGATATATTCAAATATACACAGAAAACGTTTTCATTTGTTTTGAAATGTGTCACAAAATAAAATGCATTGGATCCATAATTAGGAGAATACGAGTGTGTGTGCGAGTGTGTGTGTGTGTGTGTGTGTGACATTAAATGGTAGTGACAAATGAGTTGTGGTTTTCACTGTAAAATACTCTCACCATCATGATATATTTAAAGGATTTTATAAAATAATAATGAGGAAAGGTGAAGAGAGTTCATTGTTCTTGCTGGTTTCTAATTATGAGTCTTATTAAATTTCCTAGAATTTGGGTTCAAACACTATTTTTATTTTTTGTTTTTGGGAGGTTCATATACAATTAACACACTTTCCTCATATCTCAGGGAAACAAGGAGACTGTGAGAAAAGCAAGGAATATAAGAATGGAAGTTCATGTGCTAGAGAGACAATTCAGTTGGGAAAGTGTTCACCATGCAATCACAAGGACCTGACTTCTGATCCTCGGCAGAGGTGATGCTTGCGACCTCAGCACGGGGTGTGGGGAGCTGGGTGGACACAGGCCTGTTCTCCATGCTCACTGGCCAGCCAGTGGAGACCTCTAGTTTAGAGCTGATTTCTTTCTTTCATCTCATCTTCTCCACTCTTGTACATTCCAGGACCCCAATGCAGGGAACAGTGCAGCCCACAATAGCAGGCTTTCACAGGCCAACACCTGCAACCAAGACAATCCCCTAGAGACGTGCCTGCTGCAAATTTTGTCAACCTGAAAATTGTCTTCCCAAGACATTCTAGATTGTGGCTGCTTGACAATTTTAACTGACAGTCAAAGACCCTGCCTCCGAAAAAAATACAAGCAATGAAGTTTTTTTTTTTTTTTTGGTTTAAAGATATACTTTTAAAAGTTTTTGATCTTTACGTTCCATGTTTTAGACATTTCACCTTTGTCTATTTAAAATTTTTTTTTAATTTGTAACAAAATTTGCTTTCACCAGTCTGATCATGGTCTATCTCATTATTTTCACTCAGTTTATCTGTAAGTGGTTTTAAATATGTCTTTTATTAAAATTTTTTTCAAAATACCTTAATTGCCGTAAGAAGTAAGCCTTCTAAGAAAAAACCCATCTTCCTGCTTCTGACCAGCCTAAGCAGTTTACACTTTCTTTACTGTAGCATGCTAATGCAGGCTTTCATGGAATGCGAAGTAACACACATGCTCGGCTCTGCCAGGAGGGAGAGGTTTGTTGTGCTCCACTCAGAATTCAAGCAGTTATTAAAAATGTGGACTTCCTTGAGAATAAAATTACAATCATATTTATGATCAAATTTCCTTGAATCATTTTTTCTTTCAAAAATTCTATTTTAATATGAATGGTTTCATGGCCTTAAAGGTAACTTATAGACCAAATGAAAATGGATAATTCAGAAAAATTACAATTATTTTCACAAAGTTGATTCACAAAGGTTTTCTAAATTGCATTTCTTTAGCAATACTCTGAAGTAAAAGACTGGGTGATATTGCAGTACTTGCAAGAGTTTTCAAGGAAAAATATCTGGATTTCATTTTCATGATTGTTTGATGATTGACTATCAAGCTGCAAATTTTGTCAACCTGAAAATTGTCTTCCCAAGAGATTCTAGATAATTGATTATCAAACAAATAGCCATTAAAACAAACCCTTCAATTTTATGTTAACATTGGAAAATATTTTCTCTAGGTTAAATAAAAATTTTGAAACCTTAATTTTTTTAATGTACATCAATAAATCCTATTGTATAAAAACTCGGAAGAAATGGACCATGGTTCAAAGAAACAACATGAATCAGTTCCTAATGTCTTATCAAAAAGATAGTCTGTAATCAATGAGTGAGTGGTTAAATTAATGAATGAATCAAAGAGTACAGAATGGTTGTTGTTCTTCAAAATGACAGCAGTGCTGGATTTTTTACTTGATTTGCTTTAGTTTGGCTTGCTTTGGTTAGTGTAGTTTTAGTTCGTTTAATGATACTCTTGGGCTTTAAGCAGAAACCCATAGAGATCATAACTTTAAGATGAAATAAAAATTAGTCCTTTGCTGTTATTTCAAGCTGACTGAAAACTGTAGAGGATAAACATTTATTCAAATAGCTTCTTATCTTCAGCTGCTGTTTTCTCTTCATTCTTGTGTTTCTCAGATGTTTTTTTTCAATAGATTTGAAAGTTGTTGTTTCAGAAAGATCTATTTTACCAATCTGGATGGATTGTAGCTTACACTGCTGTCTGGCTAGGAAGGTATCAATTAAAACATGAAGCCATAGAGGATAGAACAGGCCCACTAGAGAGTAATCACAAGTGAAAATGGTCAGACCCAATAAGAAAAATGAACATTTTTAATATGTCCCACTGAAATGAGGGACGATGCAGCAGTTTTACTGGAAACAGTTGCTGGGAGCATTCGTGGTTCACAGAAACATCATTCTATTCTTTTCTCCTTTACTGCCCTTTCATGCGCATGAAAGTCCCAAACTGGCCCCTGTGACTTCTCAATCAGTTCTTAGAGATGTGACATTACTGTCTTAATCTTCACCAGCCAAATCGAAGATACACATTGGGTATCCCAGGTTCTTATTTCAGTCTCTCTTGATTTAAATCTTTATTTTTTAATGTTTATTTATTACTTCAAGTTACATCTCCATCAGAGTGTCCTCTTTCCATCCCTTACATCCCACTCTTCCGGAGTGGAGTGTCCCAACATAACAGTCCCCCACCCCAGTTCAGCAATCATATGAAAGCCAACAGCCTCCTCATACAATGGGGGCCTACAAGGCAGCACCATTAAGGCAAAGCATCTCATTGACAGGTAACAAAGTCTATGATCCTGTTCCCTTTGGTGCATTGGCTGTAGTATAGTTATCCTGTACTATATGGCTAAAATCTGACTATAAGTGAATAGATGCCATGCCATGTGCATCCTTCTGAGTCTGGGTTAGTTCACTCAGGATGAGCTTCTCTATTTCCATCCATTTGGCTGCAAATTTTCTCAAGAAACTAAATAATCCACTTAAAAAATGGGGAACAGAACTAAACAGAGAATTCACAAAGGAGGAATCCCTAATGCCTGAGAGACACTTGAAGAAATGCTCAGCATCCTTAATCATCAGAGAAATACAACTCAAGATGATTCTGACATTCCACCTCTCAGAATGGCTAAGATTAAACACTCAAATGACAGCACATGCCGGCGAGGTTGTGAAGAAAGGGGAACACTCTTCCATTGCTGGTGGGAGTGCAGGCTTGTGCAACCACTATGGAGGTCAGTCTGGCGATATCTTAGAAAACTTGGAATAGCTCTACCTCAAGACCCAGCCATACCACTTCTCGGTATACGTCCAAATGATTCCTCACCAAACCACAAGGACATTTCCTCATCTATGTTCATAACAGCCTTATTTGTAATAGCTAGAAACTGGAAACAACCCAGATGTCCCTCAACCTAAGAATGGATTAAAAAACTGTGGTACATCTATACAATGGAATACTACGCAGCTATCAGAAGCAATGAAATTGTGCAATTTGCAGCCAAATGGATGGAACTAGAGAAGCTCATCCTGAGTGAGCTAACCCAGACTCAGAAGGATGCACATGGCATCTATTCACTTATAGTCGGATTTTAGCCATATAGTACAGGATAACTCTACTACAGCCAATGCACCAAAGGGAACAGGAACATAGACTTTTTTCCTTCTTTTTCTTTTTCCTTTCTCCTGGTCAATTAGACACTTTTCCCTAGTGGTACTGCCTTGTATGCCCCCAGTGTATGAAGAGGCTCTTGGCCCTCATATGACTGCTGAACTGGGATGGGGGACTATTATGTAGGGACACTCCACTCCAGAGGAGTGTGATGGAAGGGTTAGGGGGTAGAGGGTGGGAGGGCGGGACTAGGAGGGGCGGAAAGAGGACACTATGATGGAGATGTAACCTCAAGCAATAAATAAATAAATAAAAGAAAAAAGAAAGCCACCTCAGCACATAATAATCAAAACCCTAAATGGATAGAACAAAAAAAGAGATACTAAAAATTGCAAGGGAAAAAACCAAGTAACATATAAAGTAAAATGCATTAGAATTACACTTGACTACTCAATGAAAATTCTAAAAGTCAGAAGGGCTTGGACAGATATTTATCTACAAATTCAGCCCTGCTGAAGGTGTTAGAAAGAAAACTCCAAACTAAAGAAGTTAACTACACCCAAGAAAATACAGGAAATACATGATCCCAAACTAGTGAAATCAAGAGAAGACACACACACATGCATACACACACACACACACACACACACACACACACACACATGCATACACACACACACACACACACAGAGAGAAAGAGAGAGAGAGAGAGAGAGAGAGAGAGAGAAATCAATAATCAGTGGTCACTGATATATCTCAGCATTAATAGTCTCAATTATCCAATAAAGACAGACTAACAGAACATATTCTAAAGCAGGTTCCGCACTTCAACTGTATCCAAGAAACACACATTAATCTCAAGGATAAACATCACCTTAATCTCAAGGGTAAAAGGGTGGAAAAAGATATTCTAGGCAAAAGGATCTAAGAAGCAAACTAATGTGTCCATTTTAATATCTGACAAAATAGACTTCAAACCAAAATTAACCAAAATAGACAGAGGACACTACATATTCATTAAAGGAAAAAGAACCAAGAAAAATTGCAATTTTAACATATATGTCCCAAACAGAAGGGCACTCAAGTTTGTAAAAGAAATACTAGTACCACTTAAACCACATACACACCCTCACACACTTAAATCTTAAACTGACCCTCACACATTGATAGTGGGAGACTTAAATACTCCACTCTCACCAACAGATAGGTCATATAGACAAAAACTAAACAGAGACATGCTGTAGCTAACAGATATCATAAACCAAGTGGACAAAACAGAACATTTCACCAAACTCAAAAGAATATATGTTTTTCTCAGCATCTCATGGAACTTTCTACAAAATTGAACCACATACTCACTCACAAAGCAGGTCTCAGCAGATACAAGAAAATTGAAATAATACCCTGCATCCTATCTGACTACCATGGTTTAAAGTTGAGTATCAACAAGAGCAGAAACAACAAAAAACTTATTGTTCATGGAAATGGACAACTCACTACTGAATGAAAAATGTGTCACAACATAAATTAAGAAAGAAATCAAAGACTTTCTAATATTAAATGAAAATGAATACACAATATCCACAAACACATGGGACCCAATGAAGGCATTTCTTTTTATTTAAATTTAACTTTTTATTGATTCTTGGTGAATTGTATATCATGCACCCCAATCCTACTCATCTCTGCATCATTTTCTATCCACCCTCTACTCTTGCAACCTCTCCTCAAAAAAGGAAAAAAAATCTCCTTGTGGACGCCTCAAAAAAGAAAAAACTAATCTCCTTGTTCACGCTGTAAAGTGTCAAAATGTGTCACTCAGTATACCCTTTGTCCACACTTTTTCCCCTGTGGTTTTTCAAGACAAGGTTTCTTTGTGTAAAAGAGCCCTGACAGCCATGAACTTGCTTTGTAGACAAAGTTGGCCTCGAACTCACAGGGATTCACCTGCTTCTGCTTCCTGCCTCCAGAGTGCTGAGATTAAAGGTATGTGCTACTATGTCCAGCCCTTGTCCACACTTCTTTGCTTCCAAATGTTCATTGCAATGAATCATTGGTCTGGTTCAAGGGCTCTGGTTTCTGCTGCACTATCTATACTGGATCTTCACTGGGACGTCACTCAGATAGCCTATTGTTGTCCTGGGTCATAGATATCCTGCAGCTTTGGATCCGCAGGCAGGCCCCTTCACATGCTCCAGCAATTCATAGATGGGGTAGATATTGAGATGGACTAACTCAAAGCCCCGGATCTGAATCTGGGTGTTAGCTGAGCTGGTCAGTCAGTTAGGTCTCCAACACCCACACCACCAGGATGGAAAAAAAAATCAAGGTAGCATGTCTAACACTGCTCCAGTTAGCTCACCCCATGCCACAGCTGGCCAGGGGAAAGGCTAACTCTCCTGCTCTCTTGCTCTTGGGGGTGGCTCACCCAAACCTACAAGTTGAGTATCAACAATAGCAGAAACTACAGAAGGGCCAGCAGTGTCAGCTCTACTGTGCTGCCCATACAAGGTGCAAGGCATGTTCTCCCAAGTGCTGTGGTAGAGAAGGGGCAGGCCATCGCTGCTCCTGCTCTCAAGCCTTTGAGGCCAGCTCTCCCAGGATGCGTGGTTAAGGGGCGGGGGGGGGGGAGGGGAGGTAGCTCTGCACAGACCTCAGACATCAACATGGCTCATGGTGACCGCCCACACCTGGGACTTCTGCCTGGCAACTGGTGGTAACACACCCCTGCTGCAACAGGACCAGAGACACAGACCCCTCCCGAGCTGTGTGATACCAAGCACAGAAGTTGTCCTGGGCATGGTCTATTCATGAGGGCCTCAATGAAGGCATTTTCTAAAGAGCAAGGTCATAACACTAAATGCCTACCTAAAAAACCTGGAAAACCCTCATACTAGCAGCTTGAAAGCTCTAGAACAAAAAGAAATCACACCCAACTCAAGTAGAGAGAAGAAATAATCAAACTCAAGGCTGAATTAAACAAAATAGAAACAAACAATACAGAAAATAATCAATGAAACAGAGTTGGTTCTTTGATAAAATCAATAAGATTGATTGATCAGTTCTTATCCATATTAAGTAAAGGCAGGGAGTGAATATGCAAATTAGCAAAATTAGAAATGAAAAGGGGACATAACAAAAGACACTAAAGAAATCCAAAGAATCATAAGGGCATGTCTTAAAAACCAGTACTCCTAGTGGTGCTGCCTTGTAGGCCCCCAGTGTATGAGGAGGCTCTTGGCCTTCATATGACTGCTGAACTGGGGCAGGGGACTGTTATGTAGGGAAACTCCACTCCAGAGGAGTGTGATGGAAGGGATAGGGGGTAGAGGGTGGGAGAGCAGCAGGACTGGGAGGAGTGGAAAGAGGACACTGTGATAGAAATGTAACCTGAAGTAATAAATAAATAAAATTTAAAAACAAACAAACAAACAAAAGCAGCACTCTGCCACACTGCAAAAACTAAAAGAAATAGATAATTTCTCAATACATACCACTTACCAAATTAAAATCAAAGTCAGATAAGCAATTAAGGAAGACTCAGAATTTTTGTCTCCCAAGCCAAAAAAAAGTACAGGGATAGATGGTTTTAGAGTGTTTAATTCTACCACACTTTTAAAGAAGCATTAATTGCAAAACTGCAATACATTTCAAATTATTCCATAAAATAAAAACAGAAGAAACAATGTACAATTCATTTTATTAGTCCACAGTTACCCTGATACCCACATAAAGACACCATATAAAGATCCATCAAAGAAAGAGAATTACACACCAATTTCCCTTACGAACACTGAGATAAAAATTATCAATGAACCACTTGCAAACGGAATCCAAGGAAACATAAAAAAGACAGAGATGTCTTAACATAAATAAATCGATAAGCATAATCCATCATATAAACAAAAAAAAAAAAAACAAGAACACAGGATAATCACATTAGATGCAGAAATGGCCTTTGACAGAATCTAACAACCATTTCTGAAAAAAGTCCTGAGAGTTTAGGAGTACATGAGACAAACTTCAACATAATAAATGCCGTTTACAGCAAGCCCACAACCAACATCAATTTAAATGAAGAGAAACTCAAAGGAATTTCACTAAAATCAGGACCAAGACATACCTATTTATAGCTAAATACTGCTTAAAATCTTAGTTAGAATAATGAGAAAACTAAAGAAGATCAACGGGATACAAATTAGAAAGAACAAGTAAAAGTATTTTTGAATGCAGATATTATAAATGACCCAAAAAATTCCACCAGGAAACTCCTACAGCAGATGAAGAGTTTCAGCAAATTAGCAGGTTAGAAAATTAACTCTTAAAAAAATCAATAACCCTTTCATATAATAAACTAAGAAAGAAATCAAGGAAACAATTTATAATAGCCTCAAATAATATGAAATATCATGGCATAACTCTAACCAAACAAGTGAAAAACTTACAAGATAAAAACATAAAGTTATTGAAGAAGATATCAGAAGACGGAAAGAAAATTTGCGGAGTGATACACAAACGGATACACATGGGTGGTAATTTTATCCTTAGTCTATATAGCACTCACGGTTATACACACACATATGTACAAATTAGCATGGCTATATACACAAGGTGTGCTCCTACTTTAGGAGTTAATGAGTAAGAGAAAAATCTTGAAGTAACCATCATATATTGACAAGAATAACCTTCATAATTTAGTGGGGGAAAAATCTAAAGCACATAAAATGTATATAGAGTCTATGATTATTATAAACAAAAGAATTAATTCACATGTTGTTTATTTGTGCTGAACACATTTGCACAGGAGTCTGCTGACTGGGACTGGCTGCCACTTAGAAGAAATGAATGTTGAATGGAGCATTACGGGAGGATGCTTTCATTTTCTTTTCTTTTCTTTTTTCTTTCTTCCAGTTACATCTCAATCACAATCCCTTCCCTACTCCCTCCTCCTGTCCCACCCTTCCACCCTCTTCCCCCTCAACACTCCCATCCTCTACCCTTTATTTTTTTAGTTTAAGGTAGATCTTTTTCCCTCCAACAACTCCCCCTTTCAGTCCAACAAATGGTTCTTTCTCTTATAACAATAAATACAGTATAAAACAACTGAAATAAATAGGCCACAATTCTGAGAGTAATATGGCTTAGCATACATTCTCAATGTCCAGTCCATATATATTTGGCTCTGACTTTAACATTCTACTATCTAACTATCTCCATGAGTTTAAAGTTCTATATCTAACTCAGCTTTCATACTAACTTGCCTCACAATTTTAAAAACATCTTCTTAGACCCAGAACACCCTCTTGATTCCTAAACAACTCAAAATTTAACTATGATACTCTAGCTCTCTATTCTTCAACCACCTTAGAGACCTGAGAGTGATAAATATATCTGATTATATAGGAAGTGCAGGGCTTGCAGCTTCCAAAACTAAGAAATGACATATCAGTGGCTGCCTGGACAGTTCCCATTCTCTCTCCATACATTACAGCATCAATCTTCAGCTGTTTGGCCCCATTTCTCTGACAGACATTGATTGTAGAGCAGGAATTATGAAGGACTTGCCTACCCTGTCTTGGCAGAGCTAGGCTGTCAACTTACCTGCTTCCAAGTTTTGTCCTTTTTTGACAGTAGTCAGTCTACAGTTGAAGCAAGGGTTTTTTTTTGTTTTTTGTTTTTTTTTTTTTGCCAAGTTATAGGCTTGCCACTAATTCAACCATCTCACACTGGAGATTCTTTGATGCTCATCTTCTACTTGGAGTGGAATAGGGGATGCTGTCGGGAGCTGGCATGTCTTGATATCAAAAAAACTTAATTTAAGAAAACATCTTTGAATGCCATACTCTGCAGATCTCTTGGGGTTTTTGAAGACACCCTATCTATCTCTTATGTTTAGATAAGCAAATGTTGCTGTCTCTTAACAATTTGATTTCTGAGTAGCTTAGAAAATAACTGTGATAGACTGTCATAGTAACTAACAAAATGACACGTTTGCATGACTGTTAGTTTGTATTTCTTAATTATCCTAAACAGTTTATGATGGTTGGTAGCAAAAGGCCAAAACTTCACATTTCCTTTTTAAGCATTACTAGGTACAATACCTTTAAGAAGTGTTACCCTTAATTTTGTATCAATATACAAAGATCAATACCAATGTGGCCAAATATACTTGTCAGGAGACTTAAAGCATCCATTCAAGGAATCCAGGGACAACTGGACAAGGGAAACCTCAGCAGAAAACATATCAGACACCGAAGAAGATGAGCAGCCCAGACGATCCAGCCTTGCAGACTCCCTCAATAGCTGTTTCCTCAAAAGTCTACAACCACAATTCAAAATCACTAAGATCGTTCAGCTCCACAGACTGCTCCAGCCAGAACTTCAGTAAAGGCCTGAAGATCAGCTTCTGTGTACAAACTTCTTAGGACATCTAAATAGCTGAGCACAAAAGGACTGAACATCAAATGATTCTATTAACATTTTTAACAAGTTTTTTCCATCCCTATTTGGGCCTCAACCAGGTTTACTATGTCCCAAATCAGCAGGAAGTCATTTATGAGAGCGACGTCCCAGGCCCAGAAGGTGGGGAGGGTGTCCCCCCCCCTTTGGTTATTCGATGGATAACAAAAAATTTTGTCATTTAGGGGAAGAGACTACAAGCTGTTAAATGGTCTTGTTAAATGGGTTTTGGAGGTTAGACCTAGGGACTTCTCTCTTTTTCTTTTCTGTATCCTTCTTTCTCTCCTAGGTAGGAGTGAACACACTTGAGAAAAAATGGGACATAGACATAGTATAGGAAAGATGAAGAAAAAAGGACAGATTATTGAATAAGCCCTTATACCTTTGTATATTGATACAAAATTAATACTATATTAGGCTATATTGGTATTGATCATTGTATATTAATGCAAAATTAAGATTGTATTGGACTACATCGGTATTGATCTTAGTATATTGATAAAAAATTAAGATGCTTTTCACTTTTAACTGTTTCTCTGTAACTTTAGACTCTTGTGCTGAGGCAAATGCAACTATTGTAAAGGCTCTGGTGAAATATTTAAAGTAAATGATAATATTCTTTCTGAGCTTTCTGACTAATCTGGCTCCTATGATATATATCAAAATAGGAAGCAAAGGAAGAGCCTCTGGTAGACCCTGTTAGCAAAGAAATAAAGCATTCTGCACCCGTGACACACGGCAGGAGGAAAGTGTGACTCTTTTTTTCTATAACACAGAAAGTGAAATAAGGGAATGAATGTTGCGATTATTATGTTTGTAAAGTGTAAATGATAAGCATGATATAGAACAGGACAGAAAATAACATGCTAGTGTCAAAACTACATGGCGGTTCTTATGAGGACACCCTCTCGCCAGTCACATACATTTGTTTTCAAAGAGGCCAACCAAATCTCCTAGTAGTTACTGGTTTCAAAATCTTACTTTTAAACAAAAACTATCTTACTGTTCTCCTGAAAGCTCTGGAATTAAACAACGTGAAGTCGAATAGCAGTTTAAAGAGCTAATGTGAGCCAAAGTAAGTACACTAATTTATAATATGGCCTGAGAAGCTACTGAGGTTCATATTTTACAACATTTTCCAGGGATCTGGAATGTTCCTTTCAATGAATAATTTATGATAAATTTTTAAATATATAATTCAGTTGTCTTACATAAAATCTTAATTTTTAGTAAGCTGGATATTTTATAAGTTTTAATTGATGTTTTTTAAAGTACTTTAATATAAAATACTGCCAATGTAGTTCTATTTTGATTGCCAGCTTGCTGTACCATCATAAGATTGGTAACATACTTACTAAGGTAGTGTGTTACAATAATCCAGGGGGTAGAGTGCAATACACTTTGACATATTATACAAGTAAATAAATGTTTGCTTGCCTACCATTTCTGAAATATTCTGCCAGGAGTTGGAAATACAGATGAGAAAGAGAGACAGAGACAGAGATAGAGAGGGAGAACGTGATGATTTTCAATAAAGTTATTTGCATTAATTTAAAGTTTGTAGAGAAATCTGATTTTATTTTTGAGCCTTCAGAATACCACAAGGCTTTATACTGAACATTTTTATGTGAATTGTGGAATATGAGAATAGCATTAAAAAAAAGAGAGATTTTCAAAAAGAGAAAGAACATGAGTGAGCTAAGACTCATATTTGAACATAAGTGACATATTGGGAAAAAAAGGCTTAAATGCTACTTGTAGGACCTCAGAGAATGTCGGGAGCCGCAATCGCCATTACAAGATGGCGCGGGCTTCCTGCTTCCTGGTTCTTCACGGAGGTGCTGTGCCGGTGTGCGCATGCGCAAGGCGTGTTTCTTGGCACTGCGATCTCATGCTAATTAGGTGATTCCGTATGAGCCAATGAGGGTTCAACAAGCCTCCATATGTATTATATAAGCAGCCGCTTGCCGGAGCTCGGGGTCCCTCTCCACCATGCTATCTAAAAGAGCTGTACAATAAATGCTGTCAGAAGAATCCTGATTGTGTGGCGCTTTCCTTATCGGCGAGGCGGGCGCGACATCTGGTGCTGAAACCCGGGAACGAGGCCAAATGTCTCGGGAGCTCCGGTCCAGCTGCGAGGGATCCTGTAGGCTCGACAGAGGATTCAGAACTGACGGCGGAGGAAGTCTAGATGCTTTTCTGCAAGATATGGTGGATCCCCTTTGGCTGGCTCTTGTTCTTCCGGTTTGGGCGGTGGTGGTCATTACGTGTTGTTTTTGTCTTAATTGCCATCAACAAGGGAAGGAGTGTACCTGTCCTCCCTGTTTACCGGAACCGTAAGCCACAGGAACCTGCACAGGTAGAACTGTGCAGGTTCGCTCTGTCCTGTAGATAAAGGACTATGGGCAATCAACAGATGAAGCCGCTCCTTTCAGCAATGCAGGCGTTGTTGAAGGAACGCGGACTAAAAGTTCCTGAAAGAGTTCTATGCAATTTTCTAAAAGAAGTAGATCGAGTTGCTCCATGGTTTGTCTCGACCGGATCCTTAACCAAAGGGTCCTGGGAAAAACTTGGAGTTGATTTCAATAATGAAAAAGAAGGAGGGAGGCTTAGACCAGGAACATGGCCACTGTATAAAATGATTAGAGCTTGTATTGAGGACTCTAGATGTCAAGAAAAGGTTCGGGAAGGACAGAGAGTATTAGCAGATCATCAGGATAGCCTATCAGAAGCAAAAAAGGAAAAGAGTGCTGAGATTAAAAGGAAAACAAACAGAAGTAAAGAGATGTCAAAAGAAAAGGACAGACTGTATCCTGTCCTTGACGAATTTAAGAATTTAAGGGTTGGAGACTTATCCTCAGAGGAGACCTCTACAGAGGGTGAGGAAGAGAAAAAGGATCCAACATCTTCCTCGTCAGAGGAGGATGTATTGGATTCAGATGATCAAGCTGAGTTAGAAGAAGAGGCAGCTCGATATGAGGCTGAGCGGTATCGGCCTGACCCATATGCTTCAGGGTCAGTTCCGTCTGCCCCGCCATTAGCAGAAGTAGTAAAAAAGAAGAAAAAACCGGGATTCACATCCCTTGTCCCTCCTAAGGAAAGAAAGAAAATTAGAATAGCATTCCCTGTGTGGGAAGATGCTAACCAGACAAGACAACATTCCCAGCTAGACTTGAAACAGTTAAAAGCCTTGGCCGAATCTGTTCAAACATATGGCATAAATGCCTCATTCACTCAGGCACTTGTAGAGAGAATAACTGTCAGTGCTATGACACCAGAGGATTGGTATAATACTGTTAAAGCATGTCTTACTATGGGACAATATTTAGATTGGAAATCCATTTATCAGGACCTCTGTGCCTCCCAGGCTCGACAGAACCTGGCGCAGGGGCATCCTCAATGGAATTTCGATATGCTTACTGGACAGGGACAATGGGTAGCAAATCAGACAGCCTATCCTGTAGAAGTGTATGAACAAATTAACACGGCTGCAGTAAAGGCATGGAAAAGTCTGCCTAATAAGGGCCAGGTTACTGGTAATTTAACAAAAATACTTCAAGGAAACAATGAACCATTTTCAGATTTTGTGGCACGTATGATGGAAGCAGCAGGCAGGATATTTGGAGATCCTGAGACAGCAATGCCACTCGTAGAATAGCTGGTCTTTGAACAATGTACTAAGGAATGTAGGAACGCAATAACACCATGGAAAGGAAAGGGGTTGAATGCCTGGATGAAAGCTTGTAGAGAAATAGGAGGACCTTTGTCTAACTCAGGGCTTGCCGCGGCAGTTCTTGCTGCCCAGAGGGCCTCCAACATGAAATGTTACAAATGTGGAAAAGTAGGCCACATTCAAAAACAATGTAGATCCAGGAATACAGCTGATAATAGTAAATATCCCAGGATTCCTGGCATGTGCCCTAGATGCAACAAAGGCAAACATTGGGCGAATGAGTGCAGATCAGTTAAGGATGATAAAGGACGCCCCCTTAATGACTCATCAAAAAACGGACAGCGGGGCCCACTTCCCCAGGGCCCTCAAATGTATGGGACATTAGATCATCCGAACAACGCCCAACAACTACCATCCCTGAGGCAGTCTCGACGCCAAGAAGAGCCACAACAGGCTCGGCAGGACTGGATCTCCGTGCCACCACCAGAGCAGTATTAACGCCCACTATGGGGTGTCAGCCTATACCTTCTGATTTTTCTGGCCCATTGCCTAAAGATACCGTAGGACTTGTCCTGGGAAGAGCTTCAGCCTCTCTTAAAGGGTTAATCATTCACCCAGGGGTGATAGATCAAGATTATGAAGGACATATAAATATCATGTGTTCCTCGCCAAGAGGAATTAGTTCTATAGCCCCTGGTGATAAGATTGCTCAATTATTAATACTCCCCAGTCTGCATGCTTTATTCCCAGCTAAAGGGACAACGAGAGGCATGCAAAGGTTTGGTTCCTCTGGAGGAACTCATACATATATATCTCTAGAATTAGATGATAGACCTATTTTAGACCTTAAATTACAAGGCAAAACATTTAAGGGATTATTAGATACAGGGGCAGATACCACTATAATCTCGTCTCAATGGTGGCCAAAGTCCTGGCCCACAAATCAATCCTCACAGACTTTACAAGGATTGGGCTATGAATCCACACCTCTTATTAGTGCAAAAGCCTTACAATGGGAAGACAGTGAAGGTAGAAAAGGAACTGTGGTACCCTATGTCTTACCTCTCCCAGTAAATCTATGGGGGAGAGATATACTAAAACAAATGAATTTCAAACTTACAAATGATTATTCAGTTCAAAGTCAAAACATGATGAGGGATATGGGTTGTGTTCCTGGAAAAGGATTAGGAAAAACCCTACAAGGAAGAACCAGCCCTATCTCAGTTATTAAAAAACGCGATAGGACTGGACTGGGTTTTTCTTAGGGGCCGCTGAGGAGACTTTGCCTATACCTTGGTTATCAGAGGAACCTGTGTGGGTTCCTCAGTGGCCTCTTACCTCTGAGAAATTAGAAGCCGCAAGAGGACTTGTGGAGAAACAACTAAGTTTAGATCATTTAGAATCATCCCAGTCACCATGGAATACTCCCATATTTGTAATTAAGAAGAAGTCTGGAAAATGGAGACTGTTACATGACTTAAGAGCTATTAATAAACAAATGCAAATTATGGGCTCTATTCAGAGAGGATTACCACTGCTCTCAGCATTACCTAAACATTGGGAAGTCATAATTATAGATATAAAAGATTGTTTTTTCTCTATTCCTTTACATCCTCAGGATAGAATAAGGTTTGCATTTACCCTGCCTAGTGTCAATCACGAAAAACCTGATCTTCGTTATCAGTGGAAAGTTCTTCCACAAGGAATGGCCAATAGTCCTACTATGTGCCAACTGTATGTCTCAAAGGCTATTGAGCCTGTTAGAAAAAATTTTCCCAAAGTCAGGATATGTCATTATATGGATGACATCCTCCTCTGCACAAACAACAGAGAAATGTTACAGGAAGCCTTTTCTTCGTTAACTGAAAACTTGCGGTCGAAAGGCCTTTATATTGCTCCTGAAAAGGTACAAGAAGGTAATGTAGGAAGGTTTCTAGGCTCAATTATTACACCTGACTATATTAGGCCTCAAAAGGTAACTATCAGGAGGGACACCTTAAAAACCCTAAATGACTTCCAGAAATTGTTGGGAGATATTAATTGGATTCGTTTATTTTTGAAAATTACTACCACAGAGTTACAACCCTTATTTAAGGTCTTAGAAGGAGACTCTGATATCACATCATTGAGAAAGTTAACTCCTGAGGCTTCTAAGGTGCTGGATAAAATAGAAGTTGCGATACAATCTGCTCAATTAGACAGAGTTAATCAAGACTTGCCATTACACTTGTGTATTTTACCTTCTCCTATGCATCCTACTGCTGTACTATGGCAGGAAGGACCCTTATTGTGGATTCATCCTCATAGCTACCCTGGTAAGACTTTAGGTTATTACCCAACTTTGGTTGCAGACTTGGCTCTTAAGGGAATACAGCTCTCAGTCACACATTTTGGAATTTATCCTGACACAGTAATCTGTCCATATACTATGTATCAGATCCAAGTATTGTGTGGGACACAAGATTCTTGGGCTATTTTGAAGTGTTCTTTCCCAGGAAATATAGATAATCATTATCCTAAACATCCTTTGTTACAATTCACTCTTAGTAATGCCTTTATTTTTCCAAAAATTACAAAAACACAACCTATCCATCAGGCAATGGATATTTATACTGATGGTTCTAAAACAGGTATTGGTTGTTATGTTGTTAATAATGTTCCTACTCAAATCAAATTTAACTATACCTCACCTCAATTAGTAGAATGTGCTATAGTAGCTATAGTATTACAAAGATTTCCTGAGCCTATAAACATTATTTCAGACTCACATTATGTTGTTGGAGCTGTAAGACAGCTTGAAGTAACTGATTTCATTCATCCCAAAAGCGCTGTTGCTGAGGTGTTTAAAGACATACAAAGACACATTAGAAATAGACATCATCCATTCTTTATTCAACATATGAGGGCACACTCATTGCTCCCTGGACCAATGTCTCATGCCAATTCTATTGCTGATAAAGCTACTAGAGAACTATTTTGGGTAAATTCACCCGTAGAGGGAGCAACAGAGTTTCATAAATTATATCATGTTCCAGCCAATACCTTGAGATTAAAATTCCATCTGACCCGTGCAGAGGCACGTGATATTGTTTTAAAATGTACCTCTTGTGCTGAGTTCCGACCTCTTCCATCTATAAGTGTCAATCCTAGAGGTCTACAACCTCTTCATGTCTGGCAGATGGACGTTACTCATTATACTGTCTTTGGAAAACTTAAATATATCCATGTGTCCATCGATACATGTTCTGGTATTATCCATGCCACTCCCCTAGCGGGGGAAAAGGTTTCACATGTTATTACTCATTGTCTTGAATCATGGGCTGCCTGGGGCAAACCCATTCAACTCAAGACTGACAATGGACCAGCATATACCTCTAAACCTTTTCAACAATTTTGCCAAAGGCTTGGTGTTCGCCATGTCACCGGCCTGCCTTATAATCCTCAAGCACAAGGAATTGTGGAACGTGCCAATGGCACATTAAAGACTTATCTACAAAAACAAAAAGGGGGAGTAGGCCCTAATATGGGACCTAAGACATCTATCTCCCTAGCTCTATTCACTTTAAATTTTTTAAACTTGGATTCTGAAGGACGATCTGCCGCTGATAGACATGTGGCTCCAAGTCCTCATAAAGAATCTGTCAGATGGAAAGATGTTTTATCTAACCAATGGAAAGGCCCGGATCCGGTTTTAGTAAGATCCAGGGGAGCCATTTGTGTTTTTCCACAGGATCAAGAAAATCCTATCTGGGTCCCAGCAAGATTGACACGACAAGTGCTGACTGCCGACGATGGATTGGTACCGTCTGGGACGAAGACTTCCACTGATGCTGTGGGGAGCGATTCTCCTTCCTACCACGGTGATGGGGATGGCTAGATGGGGAATTATGACCACCTATCCACTCCCCATGCCTGTGATGCATGATGCACAAGTGTTTCCTCGTTTTTTCACCACCAATGATACCCTGGGGTTAGCGTTCCTGCCTATGGATAATCAAACAGCCTCAGTGCCATATAACATAACCCTGGCTACAGAGGGTTGTCTCTGTTTCACGGTGTCTACCAATCACTCCGGGGACAACTCTTGTATTCAGATAGGAAATTATTCCTATGCAAATTAGGTGCATTAGTAAAGGAAAAGGGTAATATGATAGTGGCTAATGCTACAATCTTGTTTGGCTGGTGGCCTCATACAAACAATCCTGATGATAGTAATACAAACAATGCTGATAGATCCTACCGACAGTTTCAACCTCAATATGCACCTTTTTGTAATAGTAATAAGGTAGACAAGGATTTCCTTCCCTGGACAGGATGTCAAAGCCGTAGAGCTCATCCACTCCCACAACACCAATTCACATTTTCACCTCTTGAAGGGTTTGGTAACTTTACTGCTATGGATCCTTTTAGATTTGATATAGATCCTTTTGATATCTGGCTTTTATGTGGTTCTGGTGGGAGTTGCACTGATTTGACACCCATGTCTATGCTACTGGGAGGAGGTGTTATGGAAGGAAAAATTTCGCATAATATAATGAACGATACAATAAAGGAAGAAATTTATAAAGGCACCACACAAATTGTCAAGGCCACTCCGGTTTGTGTTTGGCCTCCCTTTGTTTGGATTGTGAGTAATGGGTCCACTATTCAAGATAGTTATTACACATTATGCTGGAATGCTACAAAGTTTCACACAGCTATTGTGGCTCGCATGCCCAGATTTGTCCCTGTTCCAGTTGAAACTCCCAACACGCTCACCCTGTTTAGACCAAAAAGAGATTTTGGAGTTACTGCAGCTATTGTAAGCATTGTAGCCACTGCTGCTGTTGCTGCATCTCTTACAGCCTCATCCCTTGCTCTTTCTGGCCAAATACAAACTACCACTATGTTAAACAATTTATCGGCCTCCGTAAGTCAAGCTATTGATGTACAAGCCTCTGCTAATGCACAATTAAAAGGAGGATTAATGATTGTCAATCAACGCATTGACCTTGTCCAGGAACAATTGGATATATTATGGCAAATGGCTCAATTAGGATGTGAGATTAAACTTTCCGGACTTTGTGTTACCTCTGTCCAATATGAAAATTTTACACGAGCAGCTAACTTGTCTAAGATTTTATCTCAACAGTTGCAACAAAATTGGACTGCAGAATTTGATGAAACCATGAGAAAACTACGAATAGCTATCATTCAAATTAACTCCACTCGTTTGGATCTGTCTCTAACGAAAGGATTGGCTTCCTGGCTTCAGTCGGCTTTCTCCTACTTTAAGGAATGGGTGGGAGTCGGGTTATTCGGCTGTCTTTTAGCGGGAGGAATGTTGATCACCCTCTGGTTGCTCTGCAAATTTAAAAAATAACACAATAGAGATAAGGTGCTAATCACTCAGGCCTTACTTGCCATGGAACTTCTCCTAGAGTTTGGTTAAATATGCTAAAACAATGAGACACTGTCATCATAAATTTGTCCTGAGGGCTCATGTTCCCATTCCACCAGGAGTTCTGATGACAGTCCTGTGTGCCTCCCAGGGCTCGTGTTCCCATTGCACGGGAATTCAGGCACACAGGGTCTCTAGTCCATTTAACTACTTTGATCGCTCCACTGGTAGAACAGTGGGCTTGATCGGTGACAAAGTGGACTGTTGTGTTTTGCTATTTAATAAAGAAGGAGGAGATGTCGGGAGCCGCAATCGCCATTACAAGATGGCGCGGGCTTCCTGCTTCCTGGTTCTTCACGGAGGTGCTGTGCCGGTGTGCGCATGCGCAAGGCGCGTTTCTTGGCACTGCGATCTCATGCTAATTAGGTGATTCCGTATGAGCCAATGAGGGTTCAACAAGCCTCCATATGTATTATATAAGCAGCCGCTTGCCGGAGCTCGGGGTCCCTCTCCACCATGCTATCTAAAAGAGCTGTACAATAAATGCTGTCAGAAGAATCCTGATTGTGTGGCGCTTTCCTTATCGGCGAGGCGGGCGCGACAAGAGAAATTAGTTGAGCCCATACACAAAGGGCCATAAAAGCTATACTAACTCCCTGTCATTATTTCGTTACTGAAGGAACTATTAAATGGCTTTGAAAACATGCTTCAGAAATGGTTTAAAATAATTTTAGGAAGTACTAAATTTATCACATTTTTTCTAATACAGAAGAAAAACTTACCCATGGTAGGTTAGGTTTTTAAAAATTTTTCTGATAAGGCATGCATAACATATTTTTTGGGTTGTTTTTCCATTTCTGAAGATTATACCCAGGTTTGCACATGACAGGAAAGCTCTTTTTCAGTTAACTACACCTAAGCCTGTGGTTACACATTTGTTGACCAGTAGCTGCCTTGTACATATAAAATTCCAAACTCACAATGCTGAAAAATCCATGTTATTAAGTTATAACTCTCTTTCCTTCTTTTAATTTTGGGGTGCTGTACACTGAACCCAGAGCCTGGCACATGCTAGTCAAGTGCTCTACCACTAAGCAACAGCTCTGGATACTCACACTATTTTAAAAAATTTAAATAAGATCTAAGTTATTCTTTCTTGCCTTGAATTTCTTGTCTGGTCTAGGCAGTCCTTGAACTCATGGCCATCCTTCCTCAGCCTCCAGTGTGGCTAGAATTACAGGCCAGCCCCACTAGGACCAGTGCTTTCTCAAATACTTGTTATGATAACAAGTAATAAATAGGTGTAAAAGGCAAAAACATTATGAGTGACGAGTAATATGCAACACTCAGCAAACTTGCTGTGCTATTCTGGATCCACATTTTTTTTCCCTGTTATCTCTCCATGCTAATATATATTTACATTCCATCCATGTGACACATGGGCCTCAGAAAGTTTAGAGACTAGAATGGAAACTGGTTGAATATAGGAGACAGCTAATTGATTTCATTATGAGTATACCTCTTAGAAGGAAGTGTGTCCAGTAATACTGTGTAGAAAAAGTAGTATACAAAGATCAATACCGATGTAGCCCAATACAATCTTAATTTTACATTAATATACAAGGGTCAATACCATTGTGGCCAAATATAATCTTAATTATGTATCAATATACAAAGATCAATACCGATGTAGCCCTATACAATCTTAATTTTGCATTAATATACAATGATCAATACCAATTTAGCCAAATATAATATTAATTTTGTATCGGTATTTATCTTTGTATATTGATACAAAATTAAGATTATATTTGGCCACATTGGTATTGATCTTTGTATATTGATACAAAATTAAGGGTAACGCTTCTTAAAGGTATTGTTCATAGTAATACTTAAAAATGAAATGTCAAGTTTTGACCTCTCGCTACCAACCGACATAAATTGTTTAGGATAATTAAGAAACGGAAACTAATATTCATGAAAACGTGTCATTTTGTTAGTTACTATGACAGTCTATCACAGTTATTTTCTAAGCTACTCAGAAATCAAGATGCTAAGAGACAAGCAATATTTGCTTATCTAAATATAAGAGATAGATAGGGCATCTTCAAAAACCGCAAGAGATCTGCAGAATATGGCATTCAAAGATGTTTTCTTAACTTAACATTTTTTGATATCGAGACATGTCAGCTCCTGACAGCACCCCCTATTCTACTCCAAGTAGAAGATGAGCATCAAAGAATCTCCAGTGGGAGATGATCGAATTGGTGGTAAGCTATTCTCTTGGCAAGAAAAACCCCTTGCTTCAACTGTAGACAGCCTTCTGTCCAAAAAGGACAAAACTTGGAAGCAGATAAGTCGACAGCCTAGCTCTGCCAAGAAAGGGTAGGCAAGTCCTTCATAATTCCTGCTCTACAATCAATGTCTGTCAGAGAAATGGAGCCAAATGGCTGAAGATTGATGCTGTAATGTATGGAGAGAAAATGGGAACTGTCCAGGCAGCCACTGGTATGTCATTTTTTAGTTTTGGAAGCTGCAGGCCTTGCACTTCCTATATAATCAGATATATTTATCCCTCTCAGGTCTCTGAGGTGGTTGAAGAATAGATAGCTAGAGTCTCATAGTTAAATTTTGAGTTGTTTAGGAATCAAGAGGGTGTTCTGGATCTAAGAAGATATTTTTAAAATTATGAGGCAAGTTAGTATGAAAGCTGAGTTAGATATAGAACTTTAAACACATGGAGATGGTTAGATAGTAGAATGTTAAAGTCAGGTGCCAAATACATATGGACTGGACATTGGGAATGTATGCTAAGCCATATAACTCTTATAATTGTGGCCCATTTATTTCTATTGTTTTGTATTGTATTTATAGTTATAAGAAAAAGAACCATTTTTTGGACTGAAAGAGAGAGCTGTTGGGGGGAAAAAGAAATACCTTAAACTAAAAAAAAAAAAAAAAAAAGAAAGGGGGAGGGGGGGGGGGGGGGTTGGGGGGGAGGAGGGTGGAAGGGTGGGACTGGAGGGTGGAGTAGGGAGGGGATTGTGATTGAGATGTAACTTGAAGAAATAAAAAATAAATTATTAAAAAAAGTAGTATAATGGCTTTAGACAAGAGGCTACTATGTAAGCAGAACACAAAATTCCTGTAAAGGTAATGAAGTTAGAAGGAATAGAATCGCCTTAAGGGCCACCTCCCTGAGGTATTGACAGTGCCAGTGTCCAGAGGGAAGGTGTTACAATCTTCTAGCCAAGATCTACTTCACTCCCTTCCAGGGACTCAGATGGCTAAGGAACTGAAAGACACGGCAGTCACCTTGTTTACACATGATCACAGGATCAGTCAACAATTTTGTTGAGCATATATAACACATTCCTCCAGGTTCTAAGTTTGAAAGATTAATAATTAAGGATCCAGCCGTATATAGCCGAAAAGGATAAACTCTATGTAAGTACAGATAGTCATATCTAACCACAATATTATAAAGTTTACATAATTTGTATATTTTCCATGGAAAACATAAATTTACTTTTATAAATTAACTGCAAAATCAGCTATCAGACAGACCTTAAGATAAAGATAACATTGTTTTTTAATTGGGAACATGAGAAGAATGTTAAAAATTATTCAAAAGTAAATAATCACAGTTGGTGAATTAATTTAGTTTTAATTTGCATGAGATTTTGTTTGCCTGGAGATTTGGGTTTGAAAGAAGCAAATTTCAATCTTAAAATACTAAAGCAATTGCAGTTGATTGTATTTCTTCTTTTTGCTTGACAATGACTTTAATGCTGTCATCTTCTCCAAGCCTTGTATAGTTGCCTTATTGTTTTGATTAAGGGCATTTGAATTTCTCATAAAATAGTTGAATTCTCATTATAGAAGATGCCAGTGACCTTATTTGTTGATAAATGTAATAATAAAAATCTGAGCTAGAGGACAGCATCCTCATGTTGACCACACAGTTTCTCAACAGTGATCTCACTGAGTCTTAATGAACCAGTGGGAAGGATGAGCTGTTAAGAGTCTGGGAAATTCTATCTGCCAAAGTTTTCAGATTGTTTCATTTGATGTCACAAAAGCAACATGGATGAAATTCTTGACTGTCTTTGCTATCTATCAATCAAGACTGACAAGACAAGATTCTTAATATAATCTTACAATGTAGTGAAAATTTTGCATATTTTGTTTATGTGCAGTAGAGAGTACTTTATTCTAGTAAGCTTGACGTTTTCAATTACAGTCTAGTGAGTTACATTCTTCAGGTTCAAAGAATCCAGAGATAATTGAGCTGTTGGAAATGCTTCTAGACTGTTAATGTTGGACTGTGTGCATAAAGGTGTTCTGATTATTTTCAAAAAAAATTGAAAAAGACCATCCTTTTTCCCAGATAAGCCCACATCCACATCTACACACACCCACATCAATAGTTTCCAGAGATAAACAGCTCCAACTCCATCCATATACCAAAGATTAGAACTTGAAATTTAAAGTTTGAAATTCTTGCATAATGACACGTTTTACAGCCGACATATTGTTCCATTTTACCCCACTATTTCACAAAATGGAACATATGCCAAAGTCAGCGTGATTTCCTTACTGTCTCCAAAACAGGCTACATTGAGTCTATCTATCTGCACTGTAGTATTCCAACTGTTTTAAGCATAATTTTTGCCTCATCCACCTTTTCATTACATAAATGTTCAAATTAAGGTATGTGATCCAAAAGATAGGTTTTATGGTATCAGTTCTCGGTGAATTATCATATCCTCAAAAGGTCCTGTCTCCAAATATATTGATATTGGAGGCCAGCGCTTTAACACAGTTAAATCCATAACAGAGTAAAAAAATCCTAAGTAGACTTCTCAATTCAGCAAGTTTACTCTGCCATATTAATTTTTCAGTTGCACCCAAATTGTCTTTCTTGTTTGTCTGATAAATTTTTTGTGAATGTTTTTTCACTTTGCTTTATATGTGCTTTTTAACTTAATTTAATTACCAGACCTCCCTCATTTTGACTACTAAGCATATTCAGTTGTGGGCAAATTATTTTTCCTATGTCAATATTTGATCCCCCCCCCCACGCAGATAATGTAGGTTTTACAAGTCATCTTTTGTAAAGCCAGTTAATAATTATCTGCTACTCTTGATGTTATTTTTCATTTGCTAACTATTCATAGTTTCAGCAACCAAGCTTTGGGCTCAGTGCTGAATGATGACAAATTCATCAAGGCAAAATGGGATCTTACGTGTTCTTCCTAAGGTGCTTAATAGAATTACAGGGTGTCATCCAAAACATGCCATTTAGCATAAGGACTATTTTAAATTTAAAGTCACCTGAAAAACTCCAGGTTTAGGAAGGCCACCATGATGTCACCTTTTTAAAACCCAGAAACAAATCTCCCTGTGAAAGATGACTACCCAAGATGGGGAGCAAAGGTGGAGAAAAGTCTACACAAACAGATTCCATTCTAATTACTTATTTTCCTTTAGTCTTGCTAGATATTTTAGATATTTTACAAAGTTTGTTCTCTTTGTTTACCATAGTATATTAATGAACACATAGATTCTGAGTTTTCATTTTCATGTTGGGGCTACCATGTATATATCGAAAGCCTATATGCATTCCTCTTAGTATTTGATTTCATTTCATGTTTATTCTCAGGTTGTGCTGGAGGTCCTGTAAGAGTAGAGATAAAATTTTGCTTTACAATGGCTAGTCCTTCTTTTTATATTATATTTAAATTATTTTATTATATACATTTCTACCAAAATTTATAGAGAATTAGAGATCCATATACAACATATGTATACTATACCAGATTTCTGTGAGTAAGCATTTAAGCACATATATAAACTACTGTAATAATTCTTAGATATATTATCATCACAATTGCTAATAATATTTATAATTTATACACTGAATTTTAAAATTTGGAGGTAGTTATATGTTTTGGGGGTGTGCATGACTCAACTCCCTAAAAAAAAAATCTATAATCATTTGTAACAAATGATTGTAAACTTGGTAGCTTAATACAAACTCAGTGTCTAGGATGACATGAGCTGCACGACTCTGTTCTTTCTTAAAACTCCAGGGAAGTGTCCTTGCTAGTCTCAGCTCCTAGAAGCTGGCACAGTTCTCGGCTCATAATTTTACTCTCTGTCACAGGCAGCTTCAGCGAAGCATCAAAGATCCTTTAGTTCCTCTCCCTGACTCCTCAGACTTTCAAAAGGTTCTCCACATTTAAGGAATTAGGCAATTGTATTGGAGAGCAGATTTAACTTAGTGATAACTTTAATATCTTCATTCCATGTAAGATAATATTCAAAATTTCAAATATCAGGGCATGCATGACTTTAGAAAACTGTATTCTACCTGCTCTACCAAACCAATGTTATTTCCGAGCCATATCTGAAGGCACTTTGAAGCTCGATGAGTACTGTTGTTTTCCATGAACTGGTGATGGTGTCCTCATCAATATAAGCAACCTGATACACTTCAGGCAACAGAAAATATGCTCTATCATGGCTCTATTCACTGTTGTGCCATTTACCTGATCAGTACAAGCTGTAGGCTATGCCATAAGAGAGCTGCAGAACTAGAAGAGGTTTTGTTGTTAATACAGGATAGTTCTTCCTTTGCATTTTCCCTACACACACACACACACACACACACACACACACTGTACTAGTATTATAATTCTTTCAATGCATTGATATAAGCATTTATGTAAGTGGCAAGGTCAACCAGATGGCTAAATTAAATGCAATCCAATTGTCTCCTAATATATAAACCCCAAACTATTAATCTTACTTCAACTACAGGCAAATCAATAGATCCTAATTTTTTTCCTACAGCCTTTGCTCAGGTTTATTTTGGTCTAATCAAACAAGGTTTTAAAACTACACTTATAGATTTATATGAAACCAATTTCTTACAAGACATGTTTACAAATTTAACCAGAATTGATTTCTGTTACATGAAACTTGAAAAACTTGTAATTTTTAATATGCTGAATATGCTGGATATTTTTTAAATAGAATCATTTAGACTTTTGACGTAGTATTAATTCTCTCAGGCAAATCCTTTTTGCCTCTATACATTAGAATACTTTACTTATAATATTTCTACTTTCTATTGAGTTAGGTGACCTAATATGCCACTTCCTTTTATTGTCTAGCTTGTAAATAGCTTAGATGAACCTAAGGGGAAAAATAAATAATTTTTGTCTGAAGTGTGCTGAAAGTAGAATAAATTGGTGACAGGATGTCATACAAGGGACAAGAATATCTATTGCAATGACTTTTCATATCTGTAAAATTTCAAAAATATTTTATTGTGGCAAATAAAAAAATGCAATTTAAAAATACATATAAAATAAGGCATTTAGCACCTGATAAATGTCTGATAATTTTGACAAGATTATTTTACATATGTTTTAAAGATTTATTTATTTTTATTTCATATAATTAGGTGTATTGCCTTCATGATATGTATACCTGCTACCAATGCAGTCAGAATAGTGTATTAGGTTACTTCAAACTTACAAAGAGCTGGATGGTGCCATCAGGGTACTGTGAATCTAGATCCTTTGCCAGAGTAGTAGGCAATCTTAGTTGCTGAGCAATTTCTATAGCCTCTTATTATGATTATTTATAACATAAAAATACTAAGTTTGAATGATATCAAAATTTGGAGGACTTCCCATCTAATCTATTTATTGAACATTTGTGATCATATAAGGAATGAAATATAAAGTTAGAGTATTCAGAATACACTATCAGAAACTCTCTACTGGTTGAATGTATAAAAATGACTAATTCTTTAGAAAGATTTCTGCTTTAGGGGGGAATAACTATGAGCTAACAGGCTTCCTGACTATTCAAATTAGTTTAAGAGCTTTTGATTACATTACTGACCATACAAATAACTGCATAGATCTAGAAGGCCAGAGAGAAGCCAATCTGTGATGTACTTCTTAAACATTTACAATCAGTAATTCCACATATGGGCTTTGATATTTGTATCACTCGGGCTTCAATTAGAAAATCATAAATATCTCTCTCTAGTATTTTAAACTGTAAGATCTGATAAAACAAATGATAAGGTAGCCAAAATGTCAGAGAGCCCCTATGAACACAATCTGAAGTTGGCTGTAGCAATTGGTTGATTTGAAACCTAAGACTCTGAGTCAAAGTAGAATCTTTATGGAACTTTAGGGCTGAAGTCCCAGGCAGAAACTAGAAGCATATTGTGGCCTAGAATCCTATATCTCTAGGAAGAAAAAGAGGTTACCTCCCTTCTCCTCCATTTGAGTCTCACAGAACCTTATGTTGGCTGACCAGAACAAAGCAAATATGGCAGCAGGGCTTCATAAAAGAAATGAGCAGGAAACAGTCCTGTGAGACAGAACAGCAGAGGGCTGCAAGATGGAGCCAAATACTGAAAGGCCCAGGACTGGCTCCCAGCCCGAGAGGTTTCTGTTTCTGTCTATGTTTTCTTTATCAGAAGATCTTTTAAATCAACTCCAAAAATGAGTACAACTCTCAAAAATAAGGCAAAGAAGATGAAAGGATAAGAAAACTCATGAGAATGCTTCAAGTTTGCCAATTATGTCGTTCTCTATCAAACTGTCATCCTCATCACCATCAAACCACAGTGTTTTATTTTATTCTCCACTGTTACCTTCTTTTGTGGTTTGTGTCTGAAGTGCCCCACAAAGAATGTCTTACAGAAGATTGATTCCTCTGTGCACCAATGTTCAGAGATGGAACTTTTAGGAGTGATTAGATCCTGAAGGCACTGACTTCATGAATAGATAATTCTGCTGAGGAGTTCACAGCTGAATGGACTGTTACAAGTGAAGGTCTAATCAGAGCAAGTAGGCCACATGTGGTGGGCCATTTTCTTAAAGGTTCTTAAAGAGCATTTGGTCTCTCTCTGTCTCCCTTTCTTCCTCTCTGTCTCTTGTTCTCTTGCTCTCTCTCCCTCTTCATTTCCCTCTTTCTTCCTTTTCTCCTTTAACTTTCTCTCTACCCCACACCCAATTGCTATGATGTGAGCATTTTTCTCCTCCTATATCCCTGCAATGAACTTCTTCCTCACCACATGATCACAATAATGGGGCCAAGAAACAAAACTTTTCTCCTTTGAAAAGGCACAATGACAAGAAACTGACAAACTTATTTTCCTAAACCTTCCTCTTAAATTACTCTAGAACTTTCCAATGAGACTCTATGTTTTATACTGCCAAAGATCCTTTTGGGCTTACCACTAAAAGTACTTCAAGTTAGATGTTGGGTTGTATCATTTTCCAGTCATTTATATTGTAGTTCCTTCCTTTTGTTCTTGAAATGACGATCTACTTCTACAGACTTACCTGAGGGTCTCTGTGCTCTGGACTTTGGCTACCTCTTTTTAAAATTATCGCTACTGTTTTTGTTCTCTTAATTTTTCTCAATTCTGGTCTTTCTATAGATATATTTAAATAGACAATTTCATCTTTTATCCAATTATCAGCATATGTGAAAATTCCTTTGTTTAGTTTTCCTGTTTACATGTTTAACACCCATTATTCTGTCATAACCTTGACTTTGATTTTTGCTTGTTTTGAAAAATAAGCATAGTGAATTTCAACAGTTTTTTTACATACTTTGCCATAGTTACAACCAAATAATTAAAACATAAAGCTATTAAATGTTCTATAATATTTTATATACACATATATGCATATAGAAAGAGAGTTAGCATTTTGACGATAGGTTTTTAGACTTAAAAAATGAAGAAAATCACATTTGAATGTTATAATTAACACAAGGATATATAAACAACAATCAGACAAATTAAAATCATAGTTAAAGTGAGATTATAGAAAATGCACCGTTTCCAATTGTCTCAGGTAGAGGAACAAATTTCTAAGCACTAAATCATTAGAACAATCTGTAAAGATTGCACTTGAATACTTTCCCTAAATAAATATTCAGCATCTTAATAGAATAAGAAGCCTTATGAATTAATCAGGGAAGCATTAGCACTCTACACATGAAAAGAGGAGAGGAGATGCAGAGAAAAAAAAAAAACTC
Organism: Lophiomys imhausi; assembly: GCA_907164525.1. Classification (NCBI taxonomy): domain Eukaryota; kingdom Metazoa; phylum Chordata; class Mammalia; order Rodentia; family Muridae; genus Lophiomys; species Lophiomys imhausi. The sequence continues at coordinate 4,556,715 of CAJQZJ010031840.1, forward strand.
AAAGGAAGAAAACTAATGGTCAGTTAAAGTGTAAGACAAGTAACTTCCTTGCCTCCCTGCAACCATGACTCTTCTAGTAGTTTTGAATGTAAGTACTAGAACTCTTCTCGAGGGTTCAGAGTAAGATACTTAGAATTTTATACCCTGCCATCCATTCCTGCTAGCTTTAAGATAACCGGAAATAATACACATGCTATTTGCCAATGGGAAGGTCCAGCAGTCAGAATGCATGCTGCAGGGCAATTTAGTGAGGATATATATTTCTCTGACCCTTTCTTTGCCACAATGCCTCCAGTTCCCTGATGTCCTCTATTGATGATAATGGTTTTTGCTGGGACCACTTCTCCAGCTTGCTGACTGCAGGTTTCTACATAACATAAATGAATATGTACTTACTGTGTATGACTTTCTTGTTGTTGTCACCAAATACTTGACAGAAAGCACCTGAAGAGGGACAAAGTTTACTTTGGTTTACAGTTTTCGGGGGTCTAGACCAGCAAGACGTGGAAGTACAGTGAGCTACAATCACTCTTCATCTCTGCCTGGGACTCTGTTGTCTTCACAAATGCCCTTTTCATTGAGTTTTCCTTAACAACAGCACCTGAAAATGCTGTTTCCTGCTGTTTTTGTTAGCCTGATACACCCAGATACAAGAAGAAGACCTTTCAACATCAATATTAATCTTCATGATACAACCACTGGAGCAGATATCCTAATTTCACTCTGCTTTGACTTTCCTTACTGTTGTGTTACTTACTGACTTGTTTACTGTGGGGAAAATTCGTGAGAAAGATGACATCTATTTCATCAGAACTTTCTGTGAACTCAACGTGGCATTTATCTTATATATTGTCTGTAAATTGGAGGCAGAGAGGCAGAACTGGAGATATAGCTCAGTGAGAGAGAGTCTGTCTGATATGCATGAGGCCCTGAATTTAGTCACAAGACAATTTGTTTATTAAAAATTATTTATTTATTTATAACAAATAAGTAAATTAAGCAAATTGAAATTGAACTACCCATTGAAGTACTAGTAGGACAAATCCTCCAGTGTTTGTGTAACCACACTAAATAAATGAAGTGAACCCATCTTGTTTTCCAAGTGCACATCCACAGCATCCAACATCTTCACACTGGATCTGGGGCTCTGGTCCAGGCCCTGCTGCTTGCAAGGCAAGTATTTTACTAACAGAAACATCTCTTCAACCCCTCTACTCTCTATTTTGTCCTTTATCAAAAAGCAAATGTTATTCTGTAAAAAAAATAAAATAAAATAAAACAATAAAATTAGTAAAGATCCATCTAGGATAAAGCTGGAACAAATGGGAGTGGAAGAAAACAACATTAATAGTTTGCATTTCATTGCTAGGAGAACATGGAAGAGTTCTAGGGGACAGTGGAAGATGAGGTTCTGAACCTCAAAAGAAATGACGGCTGGAGGAAGTCCAGAATTTAAACCAATAAAAGTGGGTTTATCTGTGGGAAAACATGGTAGGAAAGTGCAGTGGTCTTCCTCTAACCCTGGATATGTGGAGGAGAACAGGGAGTCAGCAACCATTATCCACAAGAACTAATCAGTAAGGGTGGTAAACTTGAGGCCGAATGGTCTTTAGGGAAGGCAGAAAATTCTCACCCACCACCCTACTCGTGGGTCTCACATTGGGCAAGTGTTAATATTTGACAAGAAGGTTGTAAGATTTGCCACTGAGAACATCCATGCTGTCAATTATTCATAGAACAAAAATTAACTTGCCACAATTTTTAACTTGACCTACTTAAACATTCTATTAAAAGTTTAAGTAGAGATTTTTAAAAATTATCAATAATTCTAATTTAAAATGTATATAAACTCAATGAGTGTAAAGGCTTATAAAGAACATTCCAAGATGCTTATTTGGAAGATGATTTCCCTTGTTAGATGCACTCACTACAAAACCATAAAATTTTATTCATGGTTACTCATTTTCCTACTAAAGAAAAAAGGGTTAAGGAGTTTAATGGTAGTGAACACCAACCCAAACTAAGAATTTGCTATTTGTTGACAGGCTTAGTGTCTTATTTCTCTGCATAAATCTTATTTGTATACAACCTATGATTTCCATAATTACTACCAACGGAGTTTCCTGTTCACTTTTATAAATAAAAAAAAAACCACACAATTATTTACAAACTCTTATTTTTTTAAAGTAAATTCTACCTTGTAGAATGCCCTAAACATAAATCTTTAAGTGCTAATTAACCATTACAACCTACTTCCGTAGCCCTTTCCCTTAAGCCCCTTTCCTACACAAAATCTTTGCAAGGTTTCTGGTGCTGTAGAAGAAAGGAAAGACATTGTATCAATACATTCAAAGGACTGCATGAACATTGCCCCACAACTGATAAAGACATGATGTTGCTTAATTTGACTTTTCTGGCTGGCTTGTAGTAGGCATGTTTCTCTGTGATCAGGTCCACAGAAATCTACATACATTACAGTAGAGCTGTTGGCAATATCACCTTGTATTTTCTGACACCATATATTTTTCAAATATGGCTGTTTTTTAACTTATTTTCCTCTTGAATACATTTTCCTGAACCTCTCCATTGTTACTGTCCAATTAGCTTCTATGAATTTGGCACAACCATCACAAACCTCACTCCTGATAAAGACCCAAATAAATCAGAGCTCCTCTCAGTTAGCTCAATATTATCTTTTATGTCCCTTGCGATTTGTTCCTTGACTGACATTTAGAATAAAATGACATTGAAATAACTTAATAAAAGGTAATGTCCTATACTGCTTAATGATACAAAGAGAAATTCTCTTTGAAAAAAATTTAGCTGTTTTTAAACTACCAAAAGTATAATAAAACTAAAACTCTAGTGATTTAATCGAAAGGATAAATAAATAAGAATAAAAGTGGAGTTAAATTCCATTTCATTTTTATATAGTTGGTGCTTGAGTAACTGGTCTATGAGGCAAACAGCCCCAAATCCTCTTGTGTATTTGTGTTTTCTCCACCCATATTCTGCACATTTTAATATCTACTTCTCATGTTTCATTTCTTCTGTGAATTTCCAAGGATAACCAAGTTAGAAGTAGTTCTAGGACTTTTTTTTTGACAAAATGTATTTTACATACAGCTTATGAATGTAGTTAGCTACATTACCTCTGAGAGACATGAGGAGGCAAATAAACTACACTGTTTTGCATCCAAACAATATAACTCAATATCAAAATTGAAACAGATTTCTCTATTCATTTGGAATCTAGTAGAATAGGAGATGGAGTCTTGGCACTGTTGGACATATGCTGTTGTAGATGGTTGGTGTTGTATTAATGAGCAGCTTTAAAGAAAACTTGCAGAAGAAATTCTACCCTAGAAACAACTAAAAATAAAAAGTCATGCCTTTCTAAGTCTCTTCCTAGTCTTTAGGGTTATGAGGACTTTATAAATTATAAATATCTGTTTATTTTCCATTTCTTTCATTGGAAACCTAATTTTTGGCCTGTATATTTGTGCTTAAAGGTTGTCTGTGTTAAACAGACAAAAGTAAGTCTTGATTGAATTGGAAAGGAAGAGGCCTTTATCATCATCCTGGTCTACTTAAATGATCCATAGATCATTCTCCAGTACTTCGTGAAAACAAATATTGAAAACTGTTATTCAATTTTTGGTGGACAGAAAGATATTTTGCCATGGGAAGCAATGCACCCATGAATACCATTGTGTTATGAATAAACGAGTGGTGGGTATAGAGGGAGACCATATGATGTGTTGGAATTGTGCAAATGATTTTGGAGAAAGGCATGAAATTCAAACTTCTATTTAGAATATAGATAGGTGATAGTTTGATGAACAGACACATGGCAAAGTTGTCTTCAGATTTAGTTTAAGATGCAAAAAGGAAAATGAAGTCCAATATGTATGGGAAGAGTAGGCACAGGAAACTGGGCAGGCAAGGTAGACAAGTGTGAGAAAGAGAATGTCAATTCTTTGTAGTTAATGTGTCAATAGGGACAAAATGCTAAAGTGGAAAATAAAGAATTGGCCAAAGATAAACATTTTCTCAATATTTTATCTCCAAATCTTGCTCTGTTGCTATTACAATGTAAATACATTTTTAAACTGTAAAGCAGTATACAGTCTATTAGGAAGTGTATACTGTAGGTCATTTTGCAATTTTCTGCAACAAACAGTCAATTTCAGCTGAGAGGCAGTAAGCTCTGTGGTCAACGGGTATTTAAGTTTGAAGTTACACAGTCGTTGTCATGTGTATATTTTTTTCCTGCTTGAGTTAAAAATGAAAGCTCAGAGGATCCAAGATGGCGCCGACCATAGAGCAGTGCATCTGAGTAGTAGGTGAATGAGATTAGTCATTGTGGAGTGAATGTGAGGTCCCCTAGCCTACAGTGAAACACAGACGGTGTCTGAATGCCCACAGCGAACATTGAAACCGGTCACCAGGTAAAAGAGCCCACGCAATTCCCAGGAACACAACCCTGAGATCAGCCAGCTCCGTCACCAGTCTGGAGAGGAGCTCTGGCTAGAGATCTAGCCCAGGAGCAGATCCAGCCCACGGCTCCAGCCACAGACCAGCGGCTCCGCCTGTCTGCCTGATATCCAGCCTGCACTCGAGCCACACCACAAGAGCAAAGGTAAGTGAGATTATTTGTTTCCGGAGTTTCCAACATGGTGGCACAGTGTGCACTGTAGCGGAGAGGCAGAGACCTAACCCAGTCACAGCAAAGCAATTAGGAGCCAAGACTGCCTGCAAACAGAGCCCGGGACAGTGTGTTCTCCATAAATACTGGGGCGGGTGGGTCACTCACCCTAGCACCCAAGCATCTGAGGCAGTCAGCAACAGGCGCACTGAGGCTGGCATCTGTTGTGGGTGGAGCTCCCTGCCTGCACAGTCAGCCCAGCTGGGGAGCCAGAACAACTGGGTCAGTGAGAGGAGAAGACAGACCCAACAACAGCTCTACCTGCCTTTCTGAGGAGACCTGTCAGCTCCCAGGTCCTCAGAGGCTAGCCCTCTCCCCACTCCAATCCCCTCTATATTGGTCCAATTGGGTCACAAGCAGTTGAGGAGAGCAGCAGCCACCCTCCTCTCCGAGAGCCAGTCAGTCTATTACAGGAATCTGCCCGCCATCTGGAGGTAAACACCAGGATCTCAGATTCAGCCAACCCCCAGGGCAGGGAGTTTTCCTGAGCACCAAGGTCAGGTAACAAAAGAAACAAACAGATAACACCTGGGTCCATCTGATGACAAAAGGTCAGCGCAAGAACATGGTAAAAAAAAAACCAAAACAATAGGATGTCTCCAGATCCTAGCAATAATGCTACAGACAACTCTGGACAGCTGAACCCAATTGAAGCAAAGGAAAATGACCTTAATCCTACGCTTATATTAATAATAGAAGGCCTAAGGGAGGAAATCAAATACCTCAGAGAGCAACAACAAAGTACTGCAAAGGAGGTGATAGAAATGAATAAAGCACTTAAAGGAATGGAAGACCTGAAAAGGGAAGTTGAAGCAATGAAGAAAATCCAATCTGAGACATCCATAGAACTGGAAAACCTTAAGAAAAGAATCAGAACTACAGACACTAGCATCACCAACAGAATACAAGAGATGGAAGAAAGAATTTCAGGCTCAGAGGATAAAATTGAAGAAATGGATACATCTGTCAAAGAAAATGTCAAATCTAAAAATGTCCTGACACAAAACCTTCAGGAAATCAAGGACACAATGAAAAGACGGAATCTCAGAATAATAGGAATAGAAGAAAGAGAAGAGTCCCACCTCCATGGACCAGAAAATATCTTCAACAAAATCATTGAAGAGAATTTCCCAAATCTAAAAAAAGAGATGCCTATAACTGTACAAGAAGCTTACAGAACCCCAAATAGATTAGACCAGAAAAGAAAATCTTCCCGCCACATAATAATCAAAACACTAAATGTACAGAACAAAGAAAGAATTTTAAAAGCTGCTAGGGAAAAGGGTCAAGTAACATATAATGGCAAACCTATGAGAATCACACCTGACTTTTCTTCAGAGACTCTAAAAGCCAGAAGGGCCTGGACAGACATCTTGCAGCCCCTAAAAAACCACAAATGCCAGGCCAGACTACTATTCCCTGCAAAATTGTCAATCAACATAGATGGAGAAAACAAGATATTCCATGACAAAGCTAAATTCAAACAATATCTATACACAAATCCAGCTCTACAGAAGATGTTAGAAGGAAAACTTCAACCCAAAGAGGTTAACTACACACAAGAAAGCACAGGAAGCAAATAGCATGCCTGCAGCAAAAACAAAAGGAAAGAAACTCACTCACACACTATTTCTACCAACATCAAGATGGCAGGAAGTAACAATCACTGGTCATTAATATCTCTCAACATCAATGGACTCAATTCCCCAATAAAAAGGCACAGGCTAGCAGAATGGATGCGAGAAAAGAATCCCACATTCTGCTGTTTACAAGAAACACACATCAGCAAAAAAGATAGACATTATCTCCAAGTAAAGGGCTGGAAAAAGATATACCAAGCAAATGGACCCAACCAAAAAGCTTGAGTAGCAATTCTAGTATGCAACAAATTGGATTTTCAACCAACATTAATCAAAAGAGATGGGGAAGGACACTATATACTCATCAAAGGAAAAATCCACCAAGATGAAATTTCAATACTAAACATCTATGCCCCAAATGTAAGACCACCCACATTCATTAAAGAAACACTACTGAAGCTCAAATCCCACATTGAACCTCACACATTAATAGTGGGAGACTTCAACACACCACTCTCACCACTGGACAGATCAACAATGCAGAAACCAAACAGAGAAATAATGAACCTCACAGATGTCATGAATCAAATGGACCTAATTGATATCTACAGAACATTTCACCCCAAAACAAAAGAATACACTTTCTTCTCGGCACCTCACGGAACCTTCTCCAAAATCAACCATATAGTCGGTCACAAAGCAAGCCTCAACAGATACAGGAAAATTGAAATCACTCCTTGTAACTTATCAGACCATCATGGAATAAAGCTAGGCTTCAATAGTAACAAAAACTACAGAGTGCTTGCAAAAACATGGAAACTGAACAACTCTCTCCTCAATGACCTCTGGGTCAGGGAAGAAATAAAAAAAGAAATTAAAGTCTTCTTAGAACTCAATGAAAATGAAGGCACAACATACCCAAACTTATGGGACACATTGAAAGCAGTGCTAAGAGGAAAGTCTATAGCTCTAAGTGCCTTCAAAAAGAAACTGGAGAATTCCTATACTAGCCACCTAAAAGAACACCTGAAAGAACTAGAACAAAAAGAAGCAAACACTCCCAAGAGGAGCAGACGAGAGGAAATTATCAAACTCAGGGCTGAAATCAACAACTTAGAAACAAAAAGAACAATACAAAGAATCGACAAAACCAAGAGCTGGTTCTTTGAGAAAATCAACAAAATAGACAAGCCCTTAGCTAAACTAACTAAAAGGCAGAGGGAAAATACCCAAATCAACAAAATCAGAAATGAAAAGGGGGAAATAACAACAGACATTGAGGAAATCCAAAGAATCGTTAGGTCCTACTTCAAAAACTTGTACTCCACAAAATTGGAAAATCTAAATGAAATGGACAATTTTCTTGATAGATTCCACCTACCAAGGTTAAACCAAGAACAGGTAAACAAATTAAATAGTCCTATAACCCTTAAGGAAATAGAAGAAGTCATTAGACGTCTTCCAACCAAAAAAAGCCCAGGCCCAGATGGTTTCAGCACAGAATTCTACCAGACATTCAAAGAAGAGCTAACACCAATATTCTTCAAACTCTTCCACAACATAGAAACAGAAGGAATACTGCCAAACACATTCTATGAGGCCACAGTTACCCTGATACCTAAACCTCACAAAGACCCAACGGAGAAAGAAAATTTCAGACCAATTTCCCTTATGAACATGGATGCAAAGATACTTAATAAAATACTTGCAAACCGGATCCAAGATCACATCAAAAGTATCATACACCATGATCAAGTAGGCTTCATCCCAGGGATGCAGGGGTGGTTCAACATTAGAAAATCCATCAATGTAATCCGCCACATAAACAAGCTGAAAGAAAAGAACCACATGATCATCTCATTGGATGCTGAAAAAGCTTTTGACAAAATACAGCACCCTTTCATGATAAAAGTCTTAGAGAGATCAGGCATACAAGGACCATACTTAAAAATAATAAAAGCAATTTACAGCAAGCCAATAGCCAACATCAAACTAAATGGAGAGAAACTTAAAGCATTTCCTCTAAAATCAGGGACAAGGCAAGGCTGCCCACTCTCTCCATATCTCTCAACATAGTACTTGAAGTTTTAGCTAGAGCAATAAGACAACTAAAAGAGATCAAGGGGATACAAATTGGAAAGGAAGAAGTCAAAGTATCCCTATTTGCAGATGATATGATAGTATACATCAGTGACCCCAAAAATTCCACCAGAGAACTTCTACAGCTGATAAACT
>CAJQZJ010031840.1:4570237-4577737 GCA_907164525.1 Lophiomys imhausi
GAATTTAGTAATAAATAAATAAGAGTTAAATAATAATTTAAAAGTTTAGTTACAACCTACACACACAAACCATACATACTATTGCATGCTTGCATGCCATCACATAAATAACAATGAAAGAAACAGGGGGCATGAATTTAATAGCACAAGGAGTCAGGGGATGAACAGGAGGATATGGAGGGAGGAAAAGAAAATGGTATAATATATTATAATTTCAATCTTTTTCTTAAAGATGAGCAAAAGATTTGAACATACATTTCTTCAAAACAAAACAAAAACTACTAATTAGAATATGAAAAAATGCTTGGCATGACTGATCATTAGACAAATGCAAAACAAAACAACAAATGAATGTCATTCACATTCAATAACAAAATAGAAATTAGAAATTATAGACAAAGATATAGCTAACTTGAAAACTGTGTAGTATTGGCAGGTATGCAAATGTGTGTGTCTGTCTTTTTCTGTTCCCTCACTGACCTTACTTAGGGTTCTGGAATGCAAGCTGCACAAGTTATATACAGACAGGGTTGTGAGGTTTTATTGCAGTGGCAAAGTGTTTTAGAAAAACAAGGCAAAGAAGAAAATGTTTATTTTGGCCTATGGATTCAGAGATTTCCATCCAAGGTCTGATGGTTCCACTGCTTTGAGTCTGAGGTGAGGGAGAATATGAGGGTGGTGAGGATGAGTGACAGAAGAGGCCACTACTCTCATAGTGGGAAGGGACATGGCATGGTGGTGGGAGGGAGAAGGGCAGCAGAAGAAGACACAGAGAGAAGAGGAAACACAGCTTGGGATAAGGTGCCTCTTGTGACGATGACTTAATTTCTCCAAGCAGATGAGCCTCACCTAACATCCTTTTCAGTTATGAACATGTGATGTAGGATTTCTCAATAGCATCACCAGGTGGAGGCTAGGCCTTCAAAACAGGAGCACTTGGGAATACGCTGTATACAAATCATACAAATATAGAGAGTTAGTGTTACAAGGTGAAAGAACACATAGGTAGGGAAATGATATGTGAATGTAGGTAATGCCTCTGAATTGTGAACTTAAGAATAGTTAAGATGGCAAAATGATATGGCAAGTCTGTTTTCTACACTTATAATATTTTAAAGAGACACCCCAAGACCTTTATACAAAAGGTGCATTGAAATAGGCTTTCTGCCTCATTTTCTCCATACACACTACAAAATAGACTTGAATTTTATCCATGCTGTATATACTACCTGTCAGGGAGCCACACACTTTTTTTTAATCTGTGTCCACTCTACTGTGCATTCAAGTATGGAATTTGGTTAAAGGCAATTCAATGTATTTTTTCCCATTTAGATAGAAGAAAGTTGCTTCTCTCTATTCACGTTGCTCTTATTTTTATATGACAGAAAATTTAATCATCTGAGTATGATAAGATAATAAGTGTTCCCATCCTGTTGCTTGGATACCATGACATTAATATTCTGGAAGTAATGAAACAAGGAACAAGTGGCTTTTCCCCCTATGGTAAGAACTGAATCCTATGAAACCTTTAATTTCCATTCCTTTAATGTAAAACATATTCAGTTTCTTTACCCTATACACTAGAGTTCATCTGTGACTTGAGCATGGGAACTGGGTTTTCTACATAACTGACTGGACATTTTGCAAGGTACAAGTAGCTAATTTTTTATACTTTCTTTTCTTTAAGAATGTTTTGAAAGGCATTAAAATAAACTTAAGAGATTGCACTGTTATAAAAGTTAAAACATTATGTAAGCTATGTTATCACTTATTATTAAATTTCTCAGAAACCTTATGTAATAACCTAAATATTATTCTCTAAGCAAAAGATGCCATAAGTGAAAATTCTCAAACTTCATTATCCACTATAACACTATTTCTTTTTAAATTCAGTCCACTTGAATTGTTAAAACATACTTTGAAACACAATGCAGTTTAGGTTTTGGATAGATGAGAGTAGGACTTATGGCTCATGAAGAATCCATAGTAAAAAAATCGTTGTGTTATTTTTTTCTCCAAAAGAAGTAGAAATGCTAACATTGATTTTATATAATAAAAATATCAATGTTTTGTGGTTTACCACAAGAAAAGTTTGAAAATGTAACTTTGGTGGGGTGTTGATTAACTTTTAGCCGGGGGCCTTATGGGCATTGAGAACTTTTTCTTCCTCTACAAAGGCAATATAGAGTTAGAAAACTGAGGTGCACAGAAAGGAAACATGAGTAATGACAGGAAATTTTTCTTGAAATAATGAGGAGATGTAACTTAAAAGATACTACCTAAAACATTATTTTTCATATATCAATATGCAAAGAATGTACAAGCTAATCAAACAAGATGTGTAAGACTTATTCATGAAATATCATAAAGCTTTAAAAAAGTCTAAAAAAATTACTGGTCAGTTCCTACATTCTCTAGTATTTTAAAATGTACTATTTTGAGGATGGCCACTTTCCTAAATCAATACAAAGATCTTATGTAACCACAGCTAAAAAACATCAGGGATTGTTTTGAAATCTTAGAAGACTGTTCTAAAATTTAGATGGGGGATTAAAAGGTCAAGAATTGCCAAAATGTTTTTGAATAATAAAAGTGAGAAATCCTTGCTTCACTGGATAATTTGTAACTGTAGTGATTAAGAGCACAGCATGGATAAAGGATGAAAAAAAAATCAACCAATGTATTTAAGGGGGAACTAACCATAAATGAAATTTTGATACATGAATAAGGGCAACGCTGTATATTCGTAGTAATGCAGAGAACTATTAAAATATAGTTCACAACATTTGAACAACATTATAGAGGGAAAATGGCTCCAATTCATAATATGCAATGTAAAAATTGGCTTCCAAATTTTCTGTAAGAAATTTCAGTCTAAATTATTGTAATATTGGATGTATAGGCTTTCTCAGATACAAAAAAAAGTGCTAACCAAGAAAAAACAAGAACTTGGTGCTGTGTTGTTTTTCAATTGATCAAATAAACATGACACTTGCTCAATTAAATTATAAAAATACTTGCTGATGAATATGCCAAAATGGAAAAACACAAACAGCAAATCAAACAACATCAACAAAATCCACACTAAAGTACAAACTAAAAGGAGATGTTTGTAACATAAAGATTAAAATTGCCAGATTTTGTTGTTTCTGATGACTGAGTAGTATTCCATTGTGCAAGTGCACCAGAGGGTTTTTTTTTTTTTTATCCATTCCTCAGTTGAGGGACATCTGGGTTGTTTCCAGTTTCTAGCTATTACAAATAAGGCTGCTATGAACATAGATGAGGAAATGTCCTTGTGGTTTGGTGAGGAATCATTTGGACGTATACCGAGAAGTGGTATGGCTGGGTCTTGAGGTAGAGCTATTCCAAGTTTTCTAAGATATCGCCAGACTGACCTCCATAGTGGTTGCACAAGCCTGCACTGCCACCAGCAATGGAAGAGTGTTCCCCTTTCTTCACACATGTGCTGTTATTTAAGTGTTTAATCTTAGCCATTCTGACAGGTGTGAGATGGAATCTCAGAGTCATCTTGTGTTGTTATTTCTCTGATGATTAAGGTTGCTAAACATTTCTTCAAGTGTCTATCAGCCATTAAGGATTCCTCCTTCATGAATTCTCTGTTTAGCTCTGTTCCCCATTTTTTGATTGGATTATTTAGTTTCTTGGCATTTAATTTCTTGAGAAAATTTGCAGCCAAATGGATGGATCTAGAGAAGCTCATCCTGAGTGAGCTAACCCAGACTCAGAAGGATGCACATGGCATCTATTCACTTATAATCGCACTCCCATCAACAATGGTGGAGGGTTCCCGTTCCCCTTCCTCCATACTCTTGTCAGCATTCTGATCCAGTCTGTTTGGTGTTCTGTTTGCTTATTGTACTTTGATGGGCATCTCCTTCTTTAAGTTAGGAAAATTTTCTTTGTGATTTTGTTGAAAATATTTTCCTTGCCTTAAACCTGGTTTTATTCTCCTCCCTCTGTTCCTATTATTCTTATATTTGGTCTTTTTATGGTGTCCCATGTTTATTGGATTTTTTTTTTTGTGCCATGAAGTTTTTCTGATTTAACATTTTCTTTGACTGGAATATCAATACCTTCTGTTGTGTTCAATGCCTGAGTTTCTCTTTCATCTTTTGAATTTGTTAATGAGGTTTGCCTCTGTGATTACTATTCAATTTCGTAATTTTTTCTTTTCCAGGTATCCCTCAGTTTGAGTTTTCTTTACTGTTTCAGTTTCCACTTTCAACTCTTGAATGGTTTTACTTATTTCCTTCCATTTTTTAAGCTTCATTTTGTATAGATTTTTTTATTTTTTTGTTTGTTTGTTTGATTGATTGGTTGATTTTTTTTTTTTTTTTTTTTTGGTTTTTCGAGACATGGTTGCTCTGTATAGCCTTGGCTGTCCTGGATCTCACTCTAGACCAGGCTGGCCTTGAACTCAAAGATCCACCTGCCTCTTCCTCCCAAGTTCTGAGATTAAAGGCATGTGCCACCATGTTGTCATCTTTAAGGACATCTATAATGTTCATAAACATTTTAGAGTCTTTTTCTTGTGCTTTGGCTTGGTTAAAATTCTTGGGTGTATTCTAAAAGGGAGACCTGTTAGAAGTCTGCAGCTTATTTCAAAGATGCCCCCATCAGTTTGCCTTCCCTCTCTCAGCCTTCTCACCTCTCACTCCTGCTCTCCCTACCCCTGATGTTCTCCTTTGTTCCACTCCCCATACCCTCTCCCCTTCAGTTCCCTCTCGTCATTCACTTGTGTCTATTTTATTTCTGTTCTGAGTGAAATTCAAGCATCCTCCCCTGGGCCTACTTTGCTACTTAGCTTTAGTAGGTCTGCGGATTATAGGATGGGTATCCTGTACAATATGGTTAATATCCACTTGTAAGTAAGGACATACCATGTGTGTCTTTCTGGGTCTGGGTTACCTCACTTGGATGATCTTTTGTAGTTCCATCCATTTGCCTGTAAATTGCATGATTTCCTTGTTTTTTAATAGCTGGATATATTCCATTGAGTAAATATGCCAGTTTCTTTATCCATTCTTCGGTTCAGGGACATCTGGGTTGTTTCCAGTTTCTGGCTATTAAGAATAAAGCTGCTGTGAACATAGTGGGGCAAGTGTCCTTGCAGTATAGTGGGGCATCTCTTGAGTATATGCCTAGGAGTGTGGTATAGCTGGGTCTTGAGGTAGAATTGTTCCTAATTTTAGAGGTACTGCCAGATTGATTTCCAGAATGATTGTACAAGTCTGCTCTACCATCAGCAGTGGATGAGTGATCCCCTTTCTCTGCTCCTGGGAGGATAAGAGGGTGACTCTAGATAAGACTCCTAGCAGTGACGGACAGGGAGATAGAAGTAGCCACCTCAAAACCTGACAAGAATCCCAGTAAAGGGAGGGGGACATTAATCCATCCACAAAACCTTAGACCCATAATTAACCCCATCTACACTATGTACCAGGATAAAGATGGAATAATGATGTAGGGAAGAGCCAATCAATGACTGGCCCAACTTGAGACCCACCCCATGGGAGAGAGCCAACTCCTGACACTAAATAATGATATTCTGATAGGCATGCAGACAAGAGCCTAGCATAAAGGTCCTATGAGAGGCTCCACCCAGCAGCAGATCAAACAGATGCTGAGACCCACAGTCAAACACTAGGTAGACTGGACCTAGGCCCCCCACACATATGCAGCTGATTGGCAGCTCAGTCTTCACATGAATATCCTATCAAATTGAGAGAGGACTATAGAAAAAAATAATAAAATTGTTTAACAGTATTTATATTATTGTTAATTGATGGGCAGTTGTTCATCCTTAGCCAGCTGTTATAAATGAACACACAGACACCACGTAGATTTTAACAAGCTTTGGCCTGAATTGAGCAATCTTGACCCACCTAAGCTAGCTCTTAATTCTATTACCCAAATATGACCCCATATATACATATGTCCCCTTGAACTGCCATTCTCCACACTATGCCGATGTTCCTGGCCATGTGGAATGAGGTTCTTTTTCTCTAGCCCATGGTGTGTATCCTCCTTGTTCCTGCTCCTGGCTGGAATGAATTAATCTTCTGTCTAAAGTGCAGGGTTCCTGTTCTAATCTCAGGAAGTCCTGCCTTCCTATACTCTTTCTGCCACCTTCCTATACTCTCTCTGCCCAGCTAACTGGCCATCAGTGACTTTTATTAACCAATCGAGAGAATGCCTCAGGAGGGGCAGTAACCAGATCTCAGCACTGAAAGCAACCTATCAAAAGCAATGATATTAGACCTTCTCTCAACAAAGGACTCCATTTTGACTAGGAATCTGTTGCTAGTTTGTGGATCATTTTCCTCGAGTGGAGTTGCAATGTTGCAATGGCTGGCCTCAGTGGAAGAAGTTGCTCTTAGGCCTGATCTGACTGGATGAACTGGACTGGGATGGTACAGGGAGGGGAGGCTCCCCTTTTCTGAGGAGAAGGGCGGGGAAAGAGGAGGAAAGATGGGACTGGGAGGAAAGGAAGACAGGGGCCACAATTGGATTGTAAAATGAATTTTAAAAAACAGAAATAGTTGGGGGTGTTCTGTGGTAGGATTGCTGGGATCTAGTAGAGACAGACTGTCTGGGATGTTATTGATTGCCCTGTTATGCTGTCATCTAGGCATCTGAGATTGGAAATATTTTAATTCTGTCTGGTCTCATTTTTGTTAGGTGAGTGTTTGTTCTTTGGGTTGTGTTTCCTCTTTGCTTCTTAGGAGAGTGTGGTGGCTTTATGTTGCCTGGTTCTGGGGTTCTGATAGTTGTGGCCACTGGGGGTTCCAGATAAAATGTCTTTCTGGGTATATGGAGTTGACACTTAGGATTGGGGGTGGCCTGCTTGTTGGTAGGTTATGGAGTCCTTTGGAGAGCAGAAAACAGGATGTGCCACCAAGATCTGTGTAGTCCCTTGGGAATGGGGCCAAAAAGTGAGAAGTAGCCAGGCAGAATGTCTGCTACAGACCTGGGGAAGAGACTGGGGGACTGGACTTGTATGAATAAAGGGAGAGGTGAAGAAGTGTCAAAACAGCCTGTGGGTTCTCAGATAAAACCTACTGGATATGAGACAAATGAATGGGTAAGGAGAAGGAAGTTTCGAGAGGAAGTGATTAACTGGAGATGGATTTGGGGCCAGAAGGAGGCTGCAGAAGGTTTTTCTTAGTTAAGGTTTCTATTGCTGCGAAGAGGCACCATGACCATGGCAACTCTTATAAAGGGAAACATTTAATTTAGGCTGGCTTACAATTTCCTAATCACAGCGGGAAACATTGTGGCATGCCAAAAAACACGGTGCTAGTGAGGTAGCTGAGAGATTTACATCTGGATCCTCAGGCAACAGGAAGAGACTGAGACATACTAGGCCTGGCTTGACTTTCTGAGACCTCAAAGCCTACTCTCAGTGACACACTTCCTCCAAAAACACCACATCTATTCCAACAAGGGCCACACTTCCCAATAGTGCCAATCTCC
>CAJQZJ010031840.1:4582157-4602174 GCA_907164525.1 Lophiomys imhausi
GTATGTATGTATGTATGTATGTATGTATGTATGTATGTATGTATGTACGTACGTATGTGTGTATCTGTATGAGTGTTGTCATGTGTTTGTTGGTACTAATGGAAGACCAAAAAGAATGTCTGATGCCCTGGAGCTGGAGCTGCATCTGGAAAAGCTGGCTGGTATAGAACCTGGTGACTGAACTCATGTACTTTGAAAGAGCAGCAAGTGTTCTAAACCAGTAAGCTATTTCTCCAGATCCTAATAGAACTTCTTTAACCTAATAATTCAAATGATGTAGTGGTGGATTGAATTAATTGTTTGCTGATACTCTCTATAAATATTTTAAGTTTTGTTTCTCTAAGAATTTTCCCCTTTATCATATTTTATAGAATTGATTAATACAGTATATGTAAAATATAATCAGTAAAGCGAGCATCCTTTACTTGTTACTGATATTAGAAGAAACTGTCTTTAATGTTTCAGCACCTAATGCGAGGTTATTCTAAGCTTGAGTAGGCACTCTAGATTTGTTTTAAGACAGTCTCGTTATAGAACCCCGCTGGCACTAAGCTCAAAATCTTCCTGTTATATTGTCCCAAGTGGTCAGATTACAAGCATGTACTGCCGTGCCTGGTTAACAAAAATATTTAAACCATTTTCTTATTATATATGAATTGTAGAAATAATGAGTTTTGTTGTAACATTAGGAGACATATAGCATATTTTAAACATATTCAGGCCCCACACATTTCTGACATATTTTAACATATATAAATTTAAATTTTAAAATGATTAAAGATATGATGATATTGTTTTCCCCTTCCATTTCTCAAAGGAATGGTGTTAAATCACTTTTATTTTAACTTCTATTCTCATGTATGACTTTAGAGAAAAAAAATCTACTTCCCAACTTTATTATTCACAATGCTGAAGTGCCACATCAGCCCAGAATTGCACACACACAAAAAATTCTGTGATTCAAATATTCAGATTTCACTGGAGTAATTCAAAGTTGGGCCACACACTTATATGTGTGCTGAATTATGAGTTTACTCTTTATTCTATAACTGGGAACAGCATACGTGCATTAGCTATGTTTAGGGTGCCTTCCCACTCCTCATCAAACCTACTATAATTTTAGTAGACTGTGGTGCTTTGAAAACACATTTTGGAGTGAAATTAGTGTCTAACTATCTGACCCTTCATAAGTATGATGGATTGGTAGTCATTTTCATACTTATTTGTTTTTACCTCCTTGCTTGCAGTAGAGGCTCTGTTATTAGATTTTTATCACTTGGAGATGCCTGAGAGAAACAATTGAAAAGGAGGAAACATTTATTTCAACTCAATATTTCATATATTTCAGTCTAAATTCACTGGAATCTACTCCTCTGGCAGGACGCAAACAGAAAGTCCATGGTGGAAACACAAGACAGAGGCTATTCACGTGGTGAGGGCCAGGAAGAAGATTAATACAGGAAAGGACTACAGACGGCACACATCCTTCCAGAACACACCTCAGGAACCTACTTTCTTCAGGTATATCCCAACATCTGTCAACTCGAGCACACTGTGAATGTATGAAAGATTTAATGTTTTAATTCGTTCAGAGCTCTTTGGGTATAGCGACTTCTCCAAACCCTCCTAGATTTTTGACACATGACACTTTTGTAGAATATTTTATATTCTAATCTAAACATTGCTCAACAGTATGTCTCAGGTTTTATTTAGTGTTATAATTTTATCATTCTTCATTATATTGATAAAAACTTAAAAATCTTCTGCTTTGTATGTATCAGAATTGGTTTTTAAGTTGGGTGTTGCCACTGTCTTCATCACTTTTCTGTTAAATTCATTGTCATTTTTGTTCTCTACCTATAACTTATGAGTGCACAGGTCTAGCCTGTTGACCTGTGGATCTGTTGTTGCTACTGTGAGTAGTTTTAGAGTCCAGAATAAGAACTTCTTTTTAAATTTGGTTTTGTCATGGAATATCTTGTTTTCTCCATCTATTTTGATAGAGAGTTTTGCTGGGTATAGTAGTCTGGTCAGGCACCTCTATGTTCTCTTAGGGCTTGTAGGACGTCTGCCCAGGCCCTCCTGGTTTTTAAAGTTTCTGAGAAGTCAGGTGTAATTCTGATGGGTCTGCATTATACATTACAGCTTTTAATATTCTTTCTTCAATCTGTGTATTTGGAGTTTCAATTATTATGTGGTGAGAGGATTTTCTTTTCTGATCTAATCTGTTTGGTGTTCTGTATGCCTCTTGGAATTGTATTGGCATCTCTTTCTTTAGGTTTGGGAAGTTTTCTTCTATGATTTTGTTAAAGATGTTTCCTGGACCTTCAAGTCAGGAGTCTTCTCTTTCCTCTCTGCCTATAATTCTTAGGTTCTGTCTTTTCATTGAGTGCTTGCTTTCTTAGATGTCACGGGTGAGAACTTGTTTAAATTTCTCGTTTTCTTTGGTTATTTTACTGATTTCTTCAATCAAATCTTTCACTTCTGAGATTCTGTCTTCCATATCTTGTATCCTATTTTGGATACTCATGTCTGTAGTTCCTGTTCTCTTCCCTTGATTTTCCACCTCCAGGATGGTCTCTGCTTGTGATTACTTTATTGCTTCCACTTCCAATTTCAAGTCTTGAGCAATTTTAGTCATTTTATATGGTGTTTCCTGCTCCAATTTGCTTGTCTTTGTCTGCAAAGCTTTCAAATCTTTCATTGCCTTGTCTCTTTCCCATTCATGTTGGGCTGTGTTGGCTTGGAGGTCTCTAATGGAATTCTCCATTGCTTTCATTTATAAAATTGAGAGTTCTTTAAATTCTCTCAGGTATTTCATTTATTCTTGTAATGACTCCATCATTTTCCTAAGTATAGATTTATCATCATTTTCATGTGTTTAACCTGTGGTGGGATCTTCAGGATTTGCTGTGTTAACCTCTATGAATTTTGCTGGAGTCATATTTCCTTGATTTTTGTCAATTTTGGTCTTTCGTTGACCTGTAGCCATCTGTTTGCTCTAAGCTGATTGTTCCTGATGTCCTCTGGACCTGGTGCTAAGGAGGGAGCTTTAGTATAGAGTTCATATTATCTTGGTGGTCTGTAGTTTAACACAAGCTAGGTGGTGTCTTGAGATGGGGGCTGGGTCTCGATGGGCTCCCGAAGTTCACCCCTTCCCATTGTGTCCCAACTGGGGACTCAGGTCAGGGATTAAATGGGATGAGTTATTCCTTTCTGCAGGGTCTTTGGTTGTAGCCATTCTTCCTAGTGATGTCGGTGGGTGGGGCTTAGTGGAACATGGATTGTAGGCTAGAGCTGCAGATCTCCTGCCTCTTGTGTGTCTGATCAGAGGGTCATGTCTGTGGTTGTGGTCCCCTCAAGCAGCTTCTACTTGGTGGTCCCCAGGGCACCTCTCTGCCTCTCGGCTTTAAGCAGTAAGCCCTTGTAGTCTGCATCACTCAGGTAGTGCACAAAGCACAAGAACTCACTGCTCCCGCTCAGGAGCTGTAGATTCTGCAGATAGGGTATTCCACCGAGAAGGGTCAATCAAGGTGCCCTGGCTCTGAAATGAACACCACAACCCAGCTGCTGGGCTTGGACTCAGTGCAGTTCTGCTACCTTATAACTTGACCACCTGCCTTTCAGCCCACTCTGATCTTACTCTTTCAGTGGCACTGCAGGTCCTCTAGAGTGTTGGAGTAACTGTGTGAATGGTGGGCACTCAAGAAGCCGGGAGGTACCTCTAACTGACAGTTGGGGCTGCCTCCCAGTGCCCTGCATTGATCAGACCCACAGGACACTGTACTGGTGCAGGAAGAGCAGCCCTCTGCCCTGTCTGGATGCAATGTTCTTTCCCGTGATTGTATATCCAGTAAAGAGACCTGTATGTCTAACACCTTTCTGGGTAAGCTTACACATCCCAGACCACTGCTCTGCTGGAAATAAATCTTGGTGATCCTGCAGTTCTCCTGTATGGAATGCTGGTGTGGAAGCTGGGTGGTCCAGAGACTGGTGAGTACCTCTGTCTGGGGTTCAGAGCTGTTCATTTTGTATTTGAGTGGCTGGTGCCACTTCCACAGCAGGCTCTGCGGTACCCTCTGTTATGCACTGCTGGGCTCTGCTCCCACCAGGGCCTCTGCTACTCAGCTGGTAAGTCTGTTTCCCTGAGTGTTTGTTTGTCCCACCCAAGGACCCCCATGAGTCCCTGATTTTTCTGGGTAAAACCCCGCGGGTTCATGATTTTTAGGTTGTTGCTCAGCTGTTTATATTTCTGCGATGTTGTAGCTATTTTTCTTGTGCTCAAAATGTGTCCTTGACATCTGCTGCCATCTTGGATTCCCCCCACCAATCTCTCTGGCCTCACATGTTTTTTATCTGAGTGCTTTGGACCCTCCCTTCTCTAAAGGTCCTCCAGAATAAGAACTTCTATATAACCTCTTCATTTCCCAGACATTTAAACAAATTATAGCATTCCTTAATCAATTGTGAGTTCTTTCAAGATAACAATTTTCAATTAAATCAAAATATTTCCAACTATGTATGAACAGAGAGAATATCATTCAAAATATCATCAAGAGATAGGACAGGGGCTCTCTCAATTTCACATGGGCTATCATTTTAAAATGATATAATATTGATTCTTACAAGCTATGCTTTCTTTGATTGTACAGTCATTAAACAATAGCCAAGAATTCTCGTTTGCATATAACTTGGTTGATTTGGTCATTATTTCAGATACCACATACACTTATATGGTAATATTTTCTTCTTTAGTCTATTTTAAAGCTGTGTGTGTAAGAGGGAGGGGGACAAAGAAAGGAAAGAGAGAGGTACTAAGATTGGCAAACTCTTGTAAAAATTTCAACTTCAGTGAAATGATTTATCATTCTCCACTAAACGGTGCTTTTTCTGCATATACTAGAATACAATTCATAGCTTTCGTCACACAGGATTATGTGGTAATGTGTCAACATGCAACATAGCAACCATGAAAACTATGGTTTAGTTCTTTGACTTGGTGAAGCATAACTGAATTAAGCATTCTTTAGTCTGCCAGGAAGACAGAGCAAATTGACTGAGCTGGTTAAGTAGAGTTAAGACAGCTGAACTGGACCTGCCATTTTCATTTGTCTGAGGAAACACAGACATTTCCCCAAATCATTCAGCATCTTATATTTTTAGCTTTTCTCTTAAGTCAAATCTCAACACTGTTGAGATGTGGATATAAGCACATCATCCAAAGAAAATTTAGGATGATGTTGGTCCATCAAAATCTGGAAAGAGGGCAAGAATATGTTTAAACAATCGGTTGCATTTGATTTAGGATGAGTTTTTTTAAAACTTTTTGGGTTGTTAGCTGATCTTCAGCTAGGAGCAGTTTCCAGAAGTTGTCATGAGATCAACTTCTTAAGTAGATCCAAAATATTTGAGTTTGTTCTAGACAACACTATCTGTCATAAGCACTGCCAATTCAACTAAAAAAGATATCTGAAAACAAATGTCACCTGGTATCAATACTCTCAATACCACATGTCACCCTCATTGCCATACATCGCCATCATTGTCATAATTAGAATTGTCATCTATCTGGCATGCTTTTGTTGTTATCAGTCCACTATTCAAAACTGGATGATGAAAAGTATGAATTGTGGCATTTTCCAGAGAAGGAAAACCACCATAAAAGAATTTTATAAATGGATGACAGGTAATTATGGAGTAATTGCATCATCAAGAGACACTTCCTTCAGTAGCATAAATTAATCAATTAATTAAAAATATTAATTTTTAACATGACACAATCCAACTGGTTAACTTAATGAAGATCAGATTTCTTTAATTGAATATAGTCATCTCATAAATACAAATAACTGGCCAGACATTCAAAAGGTCTAGAATCAATAATGAAAGATTCATGTGAATCTGGTGTTGTGATTTCTTTGGCTTCTTCCTCATCTCATTCTTGAGCTTTCTCCTGGAACTTCGTAAGTTTAATGGATAAAGTTCCAGCTCTTTAAGAAAGCTGTCTGCAAATTTATTGTCTAATTCCTAAAATGGGAATCCAAACTAGACTGATCCAGCTTACATCATGTCAGGTGTACACCACTGAGCAGTGAAGGCAGGGAGCAATGTATGACTAATACTATATGAAGGCTACTTCATCTCTGGAAAGGAAAAGGAAATATCCTGTCTCATCAAATCTCCATTTTATTTCTAAGCCTCCAAAGTAGTTCATAGTCAGATACACCAAAAAAATGTCATTTCTACTATAACATGTGACTGAAAGTGACATGTGCCAACTACCAGTGATCACAAAGATATAAACTTACAGTATGGCCGAGGACTGTATTTTGCACTTGGCAGGTCTCTGCCTTCTGAATTTCTAAAGGACCTGATAGAATGCAATGACCCGACTAAACTTTCAAATAGCTTTTTATATTATTTTAACTTGCTGAAATAATATCTCACATTCCAGCTTAGCCTGTCCTGGAATTCACTAGGTAACCCAGGCTAGCATCTACACTATAATGTTACTCCTGCCTTACACTTCCATACTTAGCACTGGTCAGCACACTTGGCTTTGAGCGTAACTTTCTATCAGTAAGTGGATTTGTTTTTACCTTATAGTAAAGAGAAGTCCAAACCTCGGGCATTAAGAGACATTCTGCACTTTATTTTTCATATACCTCAGAACCATGATAGTTAAGTTAAAAAAATAGTTATAGAACTCTAAATGAGCTACATAACAAAATTTATTTAAAGTTATATGTTTATTCTAAAATATATGTGTGTGTTGACCTTTCTTTACAACTCTGTGTTAGTCACTTTTTTTTTCATTTTTTTTAAATACTTTATTTTTTTTTCTTCAAGTTACATCTCAGTAACAAACTCCTCCCTATTCCCCCTTCCTATCCCACACTTCCACCCTCTTCCCCCCAGAAGTTTCCCCTTTCAGTCCAACAGATGGTTCCTTCTCTTATAACAGTAAGTATTATACAAAACAACAGATATAAATATGCCACATTTATGAGAGTTAAATGGCCCAGTATACCTTCCCAATGTCCAGTTTATACATATTTGGCCCCTGACTTTAACATTCTACTATCTAACCAACTCCATGAGTTTAAAGGTCTATATGTGACTCAACATTCATACTATCTTGCAACACACTTACTTTTAAGAGTATCTTCTTAGATCTATAACACCCTCTTGATTCCTAAACAGTTCAAAATTTAACTATGAGACTCTAGCTGTCTGTTCTTCAACCACGTCAGAGACCTGAGAGGGATAAATATATTTGCTTATATAGGAAGTGCAGGGCCTGGAGCTTCCAAAACTAAGAAAGAACATACCAATGACTGCCTGGACAGTTCCCATTTTCTCTCCATACATTCCAGCATCAGTCTTCAGCCTTTGGGTCCTGTTTCTCTGACAGACATTTGTTGTAGAGCAGGGATTATGAAGGACTTACCTACCCTGTCTTGGCAGAGTTAGGCTGTCGACTTCCATGCTACCAAGTTTTGTCCTTTTTGGACAGCAGTCTGTCTGCAGTTGGTGCAAGGGGTTTTTTTCATGCCAAGAGAAAGGCTTGCCACTAATTCAACCATCTTACAGTGGAGGTTCTTCAATGCTTATCTTCTACTTGGAGTAGAATAGGGGGTGCTGTCAGGCGCTGATATGTCTCGATATCAAAAAATAAATAAAATAAAAAAATTAAAAAAAAATATGTTCTGCTTGGTTGCATTTTGTTTGCTTGACTTCTATTCTGAGTGGATAGGTCCCAGTGGCTTCCCTTCATTCCTCTGAGTTGTAAGTTCTAAAGATACCTCCTATCAAAATAAACATGAAATTGTTCCAAAATATTGTGCATATGATTGTATATAATTCTGTTTTTAATAGTAAAACTTGAAAATTAACTTGGCTCAACTTTTATCCCAAAGGCAAGCCTAATTATTCAGTAACCATATAAACTATTTAAAAAGTAACCATAAATAATTATTATCTACTCAGTTTGCAAACAATTCTAAAATAATATATTATCTCATCTATATTATTTTTAAAAAGCATCTTTTGCAACTATAATAAAAACTTAAATATATTTAACACCTATACAGATATTGATATCACTGTATGTATCCATATATTTAGGGATACATATACATACAATAGTTGGAGTATTATCACAAAATTCAACAGTGTTTATGATGTTGTAGTGGGGTCATATGTAAGTTTTAATGGTTTGTTCCTATCCTTCAAATTCTCCCTTGCAAAATATGCATTATGGGTATCCATACAATACCCATTATACAAATTTGTTAATCACTAATGGGAAAGTTTGAGATCTAAATGTGATTTGCTGTCCATTGCCCATGATTTTACACCTAAGATGTTTTTAAAAGAGGACAGGAAGACTCTCAAGAGCCAAGTTGTATTTGTTCAGTATTTGAGAAAAGAGGTGAATGAGATAAGAAGAAAATTAATAGAATGCCCAAACTAAGAACTGCACAAATATATTTTTTTTTAAAAGGACTGCATTCTGTGAGAAGTTATCACCTGAAAATTCCTATTAAGATTTGGGTGCCAAATTAGTTTTCAAGACCTTTTGAACTTTTTTTCCCTCACTGGGAATGGATTTTTTTCCAAGTGAAATGGGTCTTTTGTAGTTGAGTGTTGCCCAGGAAAGAGATGATCATCACACAGAGAGCTAACTTGACCTTTATAGAAATCATGCTTATGGTGAAGAGCCCTTACAGCAGGAAGGGAAAATTCATACTCAAAGTACATCCTGTTCTCTCACTCTTCCCATCTCTTACCATCTTCCAGAAAACATGTTCCTTTCTGAAGAATTGATTGTTGTGGTAACTCTAGTGTCATGCTATTGTTGGAATTTTTTAATGTTGTTTTGTTTTCCACAAAGGAAGTCTTAATTTATTCTTAGATTGGACCTTTCTTGCTTAGTAATAGATCACTTTAAAAATTAAAGTTTGTGCTTTACTTCTAAACAAGAAAATCAAAATAGTCACTGAGAAAGTAAACTAACATTTTAATTAAGTAAAGGAATGCATACCAGTTTGTTTGAAAGTAAAGATTATGATGTGAGAATGAACAGCCTATAGTACATTGAAATTAAGCTCATCATAGAGAAAAATTCCAAAACATAGCACAGACTGATTTTAAATATGTTTTAATATTTGGAAGACCATTTATGTCTTTCAAACATTTGAAAGACGACTTCTCACTGTGCTAATGTTTTTATAGTATCAAATGACCTTGTGAATACCAGAGGAGAGAAAATGAATAGTGACATGCTGGTTAAACAACTCTACCCCATTATGCTTTGGGAGTCCTACCAAGACCTGCAAAACATTTATTATTTTCTTTCATGCCACTTTTCCATCTGATTCAAACCTGTTTGAGACCAGACCTAAAGTAAAAAGAAAAATATTATATTGATATTTAAAATAAGTCCAGTTTCACATTTTATCAAACAATTATTGGCTTCAATTTTCTCATTCTCTGCTTATTATGCAACTATTAAAATGACCTGCATTTACTAGATAAAAGTTTAAAAGTGATACACACATATCAAACTAGCTTTTAACTTAACCTGAAACTAGCAAGATAAAAGAAACACTGGCTGCCAGAACATTTCTTTTTCTAAAGTTTTATTGTTTTCTTACTGCTCTCCGAAGGCATTTAATGGTGAAGTAACCAAACAAGCCACTAAAGATTTCAGATTATGCTATGATGTATAATTTTGAAAACCAAGGACAAGTTATAGGAACAAGATGATCTTCTCCTAAATTTCTTTTTTTTCTTTTTTTTATATTTCTTTTTTCCCTTTATTTTTTATTTCTTCGAGTTACATCTCAATCACAGTACCCTCCCTATTCCCCCTCCAGACCCACCCTCCCACCCTCAACCCCCACCCTCTTCCCTTTTTTTTTTTCTTTTAAGTTTAAGGTATATCTTATTTCCCCCTACAGTTTCCCCTTTCAGTCCAACAAATGGCTCTTTCTCTTATAATAATAAATACAATACAGTACAACAGAGGTAATTAGGCCACAGTTATGAGGGTTATATGGCATAACATACATTCCCAATGACCAGTCCATATGTATTTGGTACCTGAATTTAACATTCTACTATCGAAACATCTCCATGAGTCTAAAGTTCTATATCTGACTCAACATTCATACTAACTTGCAACACAATTTTAAAAGTATCTTCTTAGATCTATAACACTCTCTTGACTCCTAAACAACTCAAAATTTAATTATGAGACTCTAGCTATCTGTTCTTCAACCACCTCAGAGACCTGAGAGGGATAAATATAACTGATTTTATAGGAAGTACAGGGCCTTCAGCTTCCCAAACTAAGAAATGACATACCTGTGGCTGCCTGGACAGTTCCCATTTTCTCTCCATATATTACAGCATTGATCTTCAGTCATTTGGCCCCGTTTCTCTGACAGACATTGATTGTAGAGCAGGGGTTATGAAGGACTTACCTACCCTGGCTTGGCACAGCTAAGCTGGTGACTTACCTGCTTCCAGGTTTTGTCCTTTTTGGACAGCGTTCTGTCTACAGTTGGAGCAAGGAGCTTTTCCTACCAAGAGATAGGCTTGCGACGAATTCAGTCATCTCCCACTGGAGATTCTTCGATGCTCATCTTCTACTTGGAGGAGAATAGGGGGTGCTGTCAGGAGTTGATATGTCTTGATATAAAAAAAATCTAAAGTTACGAAAACATCTTTGAATGCCATATTCTGCAGATCTCTTGAGGTTTTTGAAGAGGCCCTATCTATCTCTTATATTAGGGTAAGCAGATGTTGCTTGTCTCTTGCCGGTTTATTTCTGATTAGCTTAGAAAGTAACTATGATAGGCTGTCATAGTACCTAACAGAATGACTGGCTTGCATAACCATTAGTTTGCATTTCTTAATTATCCTAAACAGTTTATGACAGTTAGTAGTAAAAGGCCGAAACATCACATTTCATTTTTTTTCTTTACCTCCTAACCCTTCCATCCCATTTCTCTGGGGTGGGGTGTCCTTTTATAACAGTCCCTCATCTCAGTTGAGAGGTCGTATGAGGGCCAAGAGCCTCCTCATTCATTGGGGATCTACGAAGCAGTACCATCAGTGAAAAGAGTCTCGTTGCCCGGGAGAGAGAACTACTGAATAAACAAACCAATAAGCATTCAATAGATAAAAAAGACTAAAAAATAGAAAAAAATATAACTAATATATAAAAAATAAATAAAGAATAAAAATTAAAAATAAGAAGTCTATGTCCAAGTTCCCTTTGGTGTGTTAGTTGCAGTATCGATACCTTCTACTATATAGCTAAAATCCTACCATAAGTGAATAGATGCCATATGCATCCTTCTGAGTCTGGGTTAGTTCACTCAGAATGAGCTTTTCTAGTCCCATCCATTTGGTTGCAAATTGCATAATTTCATTGTTCCTGATAGCTGAATAATATTCCATTGTGTAGATGTACCACATTTTTTTGACCCATTCTTCAGTTGAGGGACATCTGGGTTGTTTCCAGTTTCTAGCTATTACAAATAAGGCTGCTATGAACATAGATGAGGAAACTTCCTTATGATTCCATGAAGAGGCATTTGGGTGTATACCCAGAAGTGGTATGGCTGGTTCCTGAGGCAGAGCTATTCCAAGTTTTCTAAGATATCACCAGACTGACCTCCATAGTGGTTGCACAAGCCTGCATTCCCACCAGCAATGGAGTAGGGTACCCCTTTATCCACACCCTTGCCAGCATGTGCTGTCATTTGAGTTTTTGATCTTAGCCATTCTGACAGGTGTGAGATGGAATCTCAGAGTCTTCTTGAGTTGCATTTCTCTGATGATTAAGGATGTTGAGCATTTCTTCGAGTGTCTCTCAGCCATTAGGGATTCCTCCTTTGTGAATTCTCTATTTAGCACTGTCCCCCATTTTTTGATTGGATTATTTGGTTTCTTGGCATTTAATTTCTTGAGTTCTTTGTAGATTTTGGATATTAGTCCTCTTTCAGATGTGGGGTTGGTGAAGATTTTCTCCCAGTCTATAGGCTGCCGTTTTGTTCAAATGACAGTGTCATTTGCCTTACAGAAGCTTTTCAGTTTCATGAGATTCCATTTATTGATTGTTGATCTCAAGGCCTGAGCTGTTGGTGTTCTGTTCAGGAAGTTGTCGCCTGTGCCAATTAGTTCGAGGGTTTCTCCCACTTTATCTTCTAGCAGATTTAGTGTGACCGGCCTTATGTTAAGGTCTTTGATCCACTTGGACTTAAGTTTTGTACAAGGTGAGAAGAATGGGTCTAACTTCATTCTTTTACAGATGGACATCCAGTTGGAACAGCTCCATTTGTTGAAGATGCTGTCCTTCTTCCATTGTGCTGTTTTGGCTTCTTTGTCAAAAATTAGGTGGCCGTAAGTGTTTGGGTCTATTTCTGGATCTTCAATTAGATTCCATTGATCTACTGGTCTGTTTCTATACCAATACCATGCTGTTTTTACAACTATTGCTCTGTAGTACAGCTTGAAATCTGGGATGGTAATACCTCCAGATTTTTTTTTTTTATTGTACAGGATTGATTTAGCTATTCTGGGCTTTCTGTTGTTCCATATGAAATTGAGACTAGCTCTTTCCAAGTCTATAAAAAATTGTGTTGGTATTTTGATAGGAATTGCATTGAATCTATATATTGCTTTTGGTAGGATGGCCATTTTTATTATGTTGATCCTACCTATCCATGAGCATGGGAGATCTTTCCATCTTCTAAAGGCCTCTTCCATTTCTTTCTTCAAGGGCTTGAAGTTCTTGTTGTACAGGTCCTTTACTTCCTTGGTTAGAGTTACCCCCAGGTATTTTATGTTGTTTGTGTCTATTGTGAAGGGGGTTGTTTCCCTTATTTCTTTCTCAGCCCATTTGTTTGTTGTATAAAGAAGGGCTTCTGATTTTTTTGAATTAATTTTGTATCCAGCCACTTTGCTGAAGGTGTTTATCAGCTGTAAGAGATCTCTGGTGGAATTTTTGGGGTCGCTTATGTATACTATCATATCATCTGCAAATAGGGATAATTTGACTTCTTCGTTTCCGATGTTTATCCCCTTGATATTCTTTAGTTGTCTTATTGCTCTATCAAGAACTTCAAGTACTATATTGAAGAGATATGGTGAAAGTGGACATCCTTGTCTTGTCCCTGAGTTTAGAGGAAATGATTCAAGTTTCTCTCCATTTATTTTGATGTTGGCCGCTGGCCTGCTGTATATTGCCTTTATTATTTCTAGGTACGGCGCTTGTATGCATGTTCTCTCCAGAACTTTTAGCATGAAGGGGTGTTGGATTTTGTCAAATGCTTTTTCTGCATCTAGCTAGATTATCATGTGGTTTTTTTTCTTTCATCTTGTTTATATGGTGAATGACGATAGATTTTCGTATGTTGAACCATCCCTGCCTCCCTAGGATGAAGCCTACTTGATCATGGTGTATGATACTTTTGATGTGTTCTTGAATTCGGTTTGCTAGTATTTTATTAAGTATTTTTGCATCTATGTTCATGAGGGAGATTGGTCTGAAGTTCTCTTTCTTTGTTGGGTCTTTGTGTGGTTTAGGAATCAGGGTGATTTTGGCCTCATAGAATGAGTTTGGCAATGGTCTTTCAGATTCTATTTGATGAAAGAGTTTGAAAAGTATTGGTGTTAGCTCCTCTTTGACGGTCCAGTAGAATTCTGTGCTAAAGCCATCTGGCCCTGGGCTTTTTTTGGTTGGGAGAATTTTAATGACTGTTTCTATTTCCTTAGGGGTTATAGGGCTGTTTAATCTGTTTATCTGATCTTGATTTAGCTTCAGTAGGTGGAATCTATCAAGAAAATTTTCCATTTCACTTAAGTTTTCAAATAGGTGGAATATACATTTTTAAAGTAGGATCCAAATATTCTCTGGATTTCCTCAAAGTCTGTTGTTATTTCTCCCTTTTTATTTCTGATTTTATTGATTTGTGTTTTCTCCCTCTGTCTTTTAGATAATTTATCTAAGGGTCTGTCTATTTTGTTGATTTTCTTGAAGAACCAACTCTTGGTTTCATTGATTCTTTGTATAGTTCTTTTTGTTTCTAAGTTGTTGATTTCAGCCCTAAGTTTGATGATCTCCTGCCTTCTGCTCCTCTTGGGAGTGTTTGCTTCTTTTTTTTCAATTCACCCAGTTTAGCTGTTAATTCGCTAAAATGAGCTGTCACAATTTTCTTTTTGAAGGCACTTAGTGCTATGAACTTTCCTTGTAGCACAGCTTTCATTGTGCCCATAGGTTTGGGTATGTTGTGTCTTCATTTTCGTTGGATTTTAAGAAGTCTTTGATTTCCTTCTTTATTTCTTCCCTGATCCACTGGTCCTCTAGTAAAGAGTTGTTCAATTTCCATGTGAGTGTAGACTTTCTGTTGATTCTTTTGCTATTGAAGTCCAGCTTTATTCCATGGTGGTCTGATAAGATACAAGGGGTTATTTCAATTTTCTTGTATCTGTTGAGGCTATATTTGTGTCCAACTATATGGTTGATTTTGGAGAAGATTCCGTGAGGTGCTGAGAAGAAGGTGTATTCTTTTGTGTTTGGGTGAAATGTTCTGTAGATATCTGTTAGGTCCATTTGGTTCATGATCTCTGTTAGACTCATTATTTCTCTGTTTGGCTTCTGTCTTGATGATCTGTCCATAGTTGTGAGTGGGGTGTTGAAGTCTCCCACTATTAAAGTGTTTGGATCAATGTGTGATTTAAGTTTTAGAAGTGTTTCTTTTATAAATGTAGGTGCCTTTGTATTTGGGGCATAGATGTTCAATATTGAGATGTCCTCTTGGTGGATATTTCCTTTAATGAGTATGTAATGCCCTTCTCTGTCTTTTTTTATTAACTTCAATTGGAAGTCTATTTTGTTTGATATTAGGGTGGCTACTCCAGCTTGTTTCCTGGGTCCATTTGCCTGGAAAACCTTTTCCTAGCCCTTTACTCTGAGGTAGTTTTTATCTTCAATAGTGAGATGTATTTCTTGTATACAGCAAAAAGATGGGTCTTGTTTACGGATCCGGCCTCTAAGTCTGTGTCTTTTTATTGGCGAGGTGAGTCCATTGATGTTGATGGATATTACTGACCAGGGGTTGTTATTTCTCATTATTTTAGTATAACTGGCTGTCTTGTGTTTCTCTTTTGTTTAGTTGCTGTGGAGGTTTCTATTTCCTCTGTTTTCTTGAGTGTAGTTATCTTCTCTGTGTTGGAATTTTCCTTCTAGGATCTTCTGTAGGGCTGGGTTTGTGAGGAGATATTGTTTGAATTTGATTTTGTCATGGAATATCTTGTTTTCTCCTTCTATGTTGATAGAGAGTTTTGCTGGGTATAGTAGTCTGGCTGGGCACCTATGTTCTCTCAGGGCTTGTAGGACACCCATCCAGGCCCTTCTAGCTTTTAAAGTTTCTGAGGAGAAGTCAGGTGTGATTCTGATGGGTCTGCCATTGTATGTGACTTGGCCTTTTTCTCTTACAGCTTTTAATATCCTTTCTTTGTTCTCTACATTTGGAGTTTCTATTATTATGTGGTGAGAGGAGTTTCTTTTCTGATCTAATCTGTTTGGTGTTCTGTAAGCCTCTTGGATTTTTACTGGCATCTCTTTCTTTAGGTTTGGGAAGTTTTCTTCTATGATTTTGTTGAAGATATTTCCTGGACCATGGTGTCGGGAGTCTTCTCTTTCCTCTATGCCTATAATTCTTAGGTTCCATCTTTTCATTGAGTCCTTGACTTCTTGGATGTTGTGGGTGAGAGATTTTTTAGCCTTCTCATTTTCTTTGGATGTTGTACTGATTTCTTTCATCGAATCTTCCATGCTGATATCCTGTCTTCCATCTCTTGCATCCTATTTTTCATACTCACATCCGTAGTTCCTGTTCTCTTCTCTTGATTCTCCATTTCCTCTTTTAACTCTGACTGTGTTTTCTTTATTGTTTCCATTTCTATTTTCATGTCTTGAATGGTAGTGTTCATTTTGTACATTTCCTTCTCCAGTTTGCTTATTTTTGTCTGGAGATCTTTCATTGCTTTATCCTTTTCCTGTTCAAGCTGGGTCACCTTGGCTTGGAGCTCTTTAATGATGTTATTCATTGCTTTGATTTGTAAAATTGTGGCTTCTTTGAATTCCTTCATAGTTTTAAGTTCTTCTTGAAGGGTCTTTATCACTTTCCATAATGTCGAATTGTCATCATTTTCATGTGTTTCAGTTGTGGTGCGTTCGTTCGGGCTGGACGGAATAGCGTTGCTTTCTTTTGTTGGAGACATTTTGCTCTGTTTTTTTTTTTTTTTTTTTTTTTTTTGTCTGGGGCCTCTGGCCATGTGGAAATTTTTTTTTTCTTGCTGTCTTCTGGACTTGGGTGTAAAGGGGGCACTGTGAGTCATTCAGTCCCACCTCCCAGGTGGAGACCTTAATAAATCTGGTGGCAGAGCTGTGTACATGTAAGCTCTGAATCACCGCAGGAAGGGCCCTTACTAGTACAAAAGTTCGATATAGGACAGTTTCAAATATCTCGCAGTTTGCCCGGGGTTGGTTCCTGTAGGGGGTAAATTTGCAGTTCAGCTCCAATAGCCTTGCCGCTCCCGTGGCTTGGAAACTGGTCAGTGATGTCACAGACTGCGATCTGAAGGCGCTTTGCAGTGGAGCTATTTCACTTCCAAGGGTTGCAACCTTTCACCAGATAATTGGATTGTCTGTGTGAGACCTGGGAGTGCCCAGCAGGGTGGGGATTATCTCTGCATGGTTTATGAATCTGCAGGCTGGGTATTAGATTGGAACTTACCAGGGGTCTCTCCTTTTGGGGGATGGGTTGTCCCGATTCCTGGGTCCAGAGGCTTCCTAGCATGTCCGAGAGTTGGAAGGGGCGTCCTGCCCAGGCATCTTCCGTGGTCCCTGTGTAGCTGGGTGAGATTTAAAAGGGGTTGTGTCCTTTATACAGCATCCTGCAACACTTGCCGCCATGTGACTGTTGACCCTGAAATCAAAATACGTCCACGCCGGCCGTTGCCATCTTGGATCCGCCCCATCTTCTCTTAAATTTCAATACACTATGTTACATCTGTAAAACTGCGTCACTAAAAAGCTTTAAGTCAGTGATTACATAGATCGAATTCATTTTTCTGCTGTTTGGATAAAAATCAGTCCCACTCATTACACATCCAGAATCATTAATTTTGGGATCTGTTCTTTTATTATATGGATAAATTATCAAAAATCTTATGGCCACATGATCTCATTCTATAAAAAACAAACATTTATAATACTTAGATGAGAATTTTTTAAATAATCAGAATTAACTTTGAACTTCAACTGTAAAAATAAGCCTCAGTTCAGCTATTCATCACCTCTGGCTAAGATACAGAAATCACAAGACAAGCACAGCCTACTCAGAACTCAGCAATTATGCCCTGCTGCATTAGTGCGGTGAGACTTATAAAAGCAGAAAGATCCTTGACACAGTTTTATAAATTTAGAAATGAAATACTGTGTGGCTGAGGCTTTCTTCATCGTCAGAGGTAGGGCATGATGACAGATAAATATGGCTATACAGGCCTTACAGCTTATGGATTTACTTAACATAAAATGTTTACAGTGTGTTTGTGTGAGCATTCGTGTGTGTGTATGTGTGTGTGCATGTGTATGTGTGTTCATTTTTGAAAATAAGGCTTTCCCATCATCAGAGTCCCATCCTGCAACTGATGAGAAACATAGAGACCTAAAGCAGACATTGTCCAGAGAGAAGGAGACCTTGGAACTCACAGCTCTAAATGGAATGTCTCCATCAAATCCCTTCCCTCAGAGCTCATAGATCCCCAAAGAAGAGGAAGCGGAAAGAATGAGGGAGATAGGGGACAGAGGACACCAGGAGAACAACACCCTCTAAAACATAGCAAAACTCATCTGAACTCAGAGACTGAAGCAGCAAGCACAGGATCTACACAGGTCTGCACACCAAGTCCTCTGCATTTATACTACAGCTTTTAGTTTAGTTTGTGTATGGGACTTCTGAATGTGTGAAGGAGGGAGGCCTCTGATTCTTGGTCCTCTTTTATTTTTCTATTGGTTTGACTTGTCCAACTTAAATAGGATGGTTTTTGCTTTATCTTACTATATTTTATTTTGTTATGTTTTGTTTTTATCTCTTAGAAGCCTGTTGTTTTACAATGAGAGACAGAAAAGGAGTGAGTCCAGATGGGAAAGAAGGTGGGAGGCACTGGAAGGAGTAAAGAGAGGAGAAAAATGTATTCAGATTATATTGTTTGAGAAAAGAATCTATGTTTAATAAGAGAGGGAAGTATATATGTACATATTTACACTTTAAAAAAGGAGAAAACATGGGTTTTTCATTTTCAGCAGCATATGCTCCTCCTTACCCTCCATTTATTGAAAATAATTTTTCTTATATATCTGGATTATGGTTTTCCCTTCCTCTATTGCCAAGTTCTCTTCAACTCCCCTCCCATCCAAATCCACTCCTTTTGTGTCTTTCATTAGAAAACAAACAGGGTTCTAACGGAGAATAATAAAAATATACAGTAAGATTTTTTTTTTTAAGGAACACAATGGAATTAGACAAAATAAACAAACAGAAGGAAAAGAGCCCCCACTCCCCAAAAAGCACAGGAATCAAAGACACACTCATTTGCACACTCAGGAACCCCATAAAAACACTAACCAGAAGCCATAATATAGATATGCAGAGGACCTAGTGCAGACCTGTGCAGGCTCTGTGCATGCTGGTTCAGTCTTTATTAGATTTTATGAGCTTTGCTTGTTAATTTACAGGGTCTAGTTACTTTGGTCTCCTCTATCTCCTCTAGCCCTTACACTCTTGGTGTCTCCTCTTCAGCATTCCCTGAGCCCTGAGAGAAAGGATTTGATGGAGATATCCAGTTTAGGGCTAAGTATTCCAAGTTCTCTCGCTCTTTGCATAATGCCAGTCTGCTGTGTAGAGGTTAGATAAATTAGATTTAGAAAATATATAGGAGTTTCTGATACTGTCTCTTAATTCGGGGCCTGAAGAGCATTATCATCATGAAGTCAGCAAAACCAGGAAAGACTCAATAGACTGAAAAACAGGAAAGACTTAATAGACTGAAAACAAAGGTTGAAGTCAGGAAAACAGGAAAGACTTAATGGACTTGAAGAAACAAAGTATCTGGTCTGACATTGTTATCAGCTGCTAAGTGGGCGGAGCCCAAATTAAGCTGAAACAGAGTTCCTCCTATTTAAGGACAGTGCATGGAGCCCAGAAAGAGAAGAGGCCCCTGATGCTAGAGAGCTCCAAGAGTCTTGCTGAAAAAAGGGCTGGCCATTGATGGCCAGCTCTCTCCCTGAAGCAGAAAGAAGCCGGTGAGCAAAGAAAGCCTGAGCAAGACACCAAAAGGCCAAGGACTGGACCCTGTGGCTCAGCTTTTGCCTAGAGGGGTTTGATCTGTCCGAAAAGTGGCCTAGGGGAAACTGTGCCTGGCTTTAAGGACTGAGGCAGAGCAGCTGAGTTCCTGATTCAAAAGAAGTAATTTGGCCTGTAGACGGCTGGGGTCTCCCACAGAGAAGAAAGCATGAAGCCTTATTTAAGGTGAGACTGCAATAACCAACTTACCCTGACGAACCTGCATCTGAGAGATCCAGAAAAAGGACTGCTAAGTGCATTAAAGAATCTACAACAAAGACTGTGTTCCTGACGACTGAGGACCTGCCCCAGAGACTGTATCATTCTAAAAGGTTATGAAAGTAGTTGTTATAATTATCAGTAGGTTTAGTGGATAGGTTAAAGGGGTTGTAGGAATTTATAGGATTAATAGTTAAGAAATTTTTGGTGTTTGTTATAAGTGAATTTAGTAATAAATAAATATTAAATAATAATTTAAAAGTTCGGTTACACTGGCATCTTCTTTCTGAAGTTCTCTCTTTCTCTCTCTCTCTCTCTCTCAAAAGGTAGTTGTTTTAGAGAACTTATTTAAGGAAATGCAAAGAATTCTA
>CAJQZJ010031840.1:4614756-4631211 GCA_907164525.1 Lophiomys imhausi
AAAAAAAAAATAAAGTATTTAAAAAAAAAAAAAAGCACCAGAAAACAGTCTGTGGACTATTGCTATGTTCGCTGTTGGGAAGCTCCCATTATTCCCAGTGGTATCCCTTTTTTAACACAGGGAAAGATGTAGGTGTATTACCTTCAGATTAAGAGTGTAGTGGATTTCTCAAAGGATTTTCTTTAGTTACTATAAAAATGGTCATTTTAAGTTTGCTTTAGAAGAATATTCCCTGTTTTGTTTAGAAACATAATACATTTAAAATGCTGCTTTAGTGTGGATTACTTTTGTTCCTGTGGTACCAGTTAAATCACAATGCTATAATGTAGAGCGTTCTTTAATTACTAGTTTCTTACAGTTAGTAAACACAGCTTAAAAGCACTGCCAATGTATTGTTAGCAAAAGGCAAAGTGTCTGCATCACTGTGGTTTGCTTCGCTGACTCACGGGTGCTCCTCACAGAGGTCTATGAGACGGGGTTAGGTGATTTCGCTCTCATAAACTCTTGTTTGACTTATTTTGAGGCCCTAAGTTGCGTGTGTCAACATGTGCCTCATAAAATGTCCAGGAAAGGCATAAATTGCTAAATTACACTGTGGAATTATGTTAATTTAATTCCAGAAGAAGTAAGCAGAAGAGAAACTACTACCCAGTCAGTAAATTGCATACATGTTTCTGAGGAGGTCCCTAGTTTGTCTTGTTTTTAGATCTATACATTATAGTTAATTTTGTAGACAATCCAGAAGATCTTTATTTATGGATCCTTGATTTAGAGTTTGCCATATTTCTTTAACATGAGGCTTTGTTCCAGCTGTATTAAAGATATTTCTAAGCTATTATCACTGGATGCATGAAAGAAACACTAGGCAGGTTTCTAAGCTCATGTGAAAAGGCTCATATGACTTTCTTCACTGAAGTCAATGCCAATAGTTAGAATATATAGAAATGCTTTTCTCTGCTTGTTTGACTAGTCAACTGTAGGCTACATCACTGTGAAGAAAATCCCAGGTAACACTTTCTCTATAACCATTTCTCTTTGTAAATATACCAACAAAAGTACTCTTTTAAGCTCAACTCAATTCCTTAATTTTACATGCCATGGAAACTTCCTCATTGGATGATTAATATGCACATTTTAGCTTATTTTTAAGGTTTGTACATTAAAATCGAGGTTTCTGTCTTTTTAAGACAAGATGCTTTCCCTTTACTTCTTTTTCCTCTTCTCTTTTGCAGATTGTATTTGTTGACAAAAAGCAAATTTGATTTGTTAATTGAATTCTGTACTTTCTTTCGACACTCTTTGATCTCTTTATCTTTATTAATTCCTGAATTAAATTCAGGTAAAATAGGAACATGTCTGGTTTTGCCACATTGTACATCATAATGCATCAGAAGCTGGAAATTGATCATGAACTTTCTTCATTCTTGGTCCAATATTCCTTTTACTACATTCAGTACAATGTAGGTGTACACTGACTTATTTCCTTATGTCAAGTGGATCAAACAAGATGAAACAAAATATGTCTCAGGAAGGAATTGTTTATTAGCATTCACTCATTAGACTAAAGCGAACCCATACCATTCCTTTACCACCCATCTTTTACTTAAAGGGATGGCCTAAGCCATGTGCCTGGCAACTTGTGTGTTAGTTTTGATGTTTAATAGCTTTAGGAATGTGAAATGACTTTAATTCTTGATATTGTGGGAAGACATATTCCATAGTTTTCCTGCATTTCTGTGTGTGTTATGAGTAAAGGCATCTTTTATCCTTAGTAGAATTAAGACTATCTTTTCAAAGACATTTTCACAATGAAAAGTGCTGGCAGTTAGAAGTAGAACAGCCTTCCTCCTACCCCTGCTTAGACAGGCTTTCTGTCACTCTAATCAGATACTTGACAGAAAGAAAAACATTTAGAGGGAAGAAACATTTCTTCTGACCCATGGCTTCTGGGGGTTAAAACTATTATTAATTATCCTAAGTGTAAAAATAGGATGGTAGCACAAGATTTTAGGGGAGTATACTTCTCACTTCATGAGAATCAAAGATGGACACAGAGGAGTTAGTGCAAGATATGATCCCAAAGATGCATGTCTAATGAATGGCCTGCTTCCTCCATCCAAACTGTGTTTTCTAAAATTTTTACCAACATTTAAAATAGTGACGTCAACTGAGGACAGCCCATGAGTATTGCAAAGGAGCATTTCAATTTTCAATTAAAGCATCCCAGAAGAGAGTGATTTCATTTCATTTTTGGCATGAGGTAAATAGTTTCTTCTGCCATGAAGTCTTACTATGATGCATTACTAGAGATTTGAAATCAGCAGAATAAACAACAGAACTGGAATCTATAAAACTGTAAGCTAAAGCAAATCTTTCCACTTTTTAAGCTGATCATCTTAGATATTTTGTTACAGTAATGGAAAGTTTATATGTATGGCTTGGTTGTCATTAGAGACATGTTTAAATATAGGCTGATTATATAAAGATACATGATTGTTGTATAGACTGAATAGAAGAGATTGGAGAGAGCATTACCTGCCAAGACTTTGGAAGATGGGAGAATGAAGATACATAGAATAGAATCTGATTTTAGTGGTGAAAGTATGTTAGTGGGCTGACAATTGAGAAAATATTTATTCA
Organism: Lophiomys imhausi; assembly: GCA_907164525.1. Classification (NCBI taxonomy): domain Eukaryota; kingdom Metazoa; phylum Chordata; class Mammalia; order Rodentia; family Muridae; genus Lophiomys; species Lophiomys imhausi. The sequence goes on from CAJQZJ010031840.1 coordinate 4,617,397, forward strand.
CACAGTTTCAGAGATTTCAGCCCATTGTCACTGTGAGCCTTGAGTGATAGAGATGATTGTGAGAAGGAGTGTCATGGTAGGACAAGTTTTCTCACCACATGATGGCCAAGAAGAGAGAGACAAACAAAAAGCCTGAGAAATACACTATTCACAAGCATTACCTCAGTAACCTACTTCCTCTAATTATGCTCAACTGCCACGGTTTCTCCAGCTTCTAATGCCATTTAATTATGAATTCAGCAATGGGTTAATAAGAACCCTTATAATCTAATTGCTTCCCATGTTAAATCAGGTGGCAATTGTGTCCTTAATATATGCCTTTTGGGACATGTCTCATATCCAAAAAAACAAGAAGGTTTAATATGTAATGAAAAAAAAACCTCTGGAAGTATAGGAGTGCTAAGAGAGTTGCTGATATTAACAGTGACACAATGGATGGAGGAGATAAGAATTCTCCCTTCTGCTTGGCATGTCCCTCTTCATAGTTTCATGGAAATTCTGTCTGGTGCATCTTACATTTTTTTTTCTATCAGAGCATCAGCAGTGACCATGGTGATTGACAGGGGATGGTACACAAGGCAGCCCCAGGGTCATCCTACTGGCAGACTGTGAAGACTCTGCAGTCTGCATATGTACACATGGAATAGCTGTGGAGATGTAGCATTGTTTGACAAGGGGTTCTCAGAGAACTAAGTTACTTTTTGATCAGGTTGATACAACATTGAAGCAATTTTGGTCATTATTTGAAGAGGCCCCAGTTGTTCACATGGCTAGAGAGATATGAGAAAACTCAACTTATACTGTAAATTGAGTGAAATGTAAGGAATATTGTAATAGAGCTTAGTGCCATGGAAACTGAGTGAAGAATGTTTGAGCTAGATCTTAAGGGATCAATAGGCTTTTCAATAAGCAGCTAATACAGAGAATTCTTTACAGAAAAAATTTCATTGCAGAAGAATATACTTCAGATTCTGTTTTCAAGTTGACTCTTAAAATTTTGAATTGTGAATTCCAAATAATCAGCATTCCATAATCAAGTTACAAATATACTTCTATTAAGGGAAATGTGCTTAAGAGAAATATTGTGTGTGTGTGTGTGTGTGTGTGTGTGTGAAAGTCTCTCATCTTAAAAATTATCTACAGTGTGTGTATATGCATGTCTATATGTGTGTTTCCTGATTCTTCCCAACTTGATACAAGCTAGAGCCATCTGGGAAGAGGGACCATATCAGACTGTAGGCAAGTCTGTGAGGTGTTTTCATGAATGGTGATTGATGTGAGAAGGTCCAGCCCACTAAGCACATCATGAGGAATAAACCAGGAAGCAGCACTCCTCTATGGCTTCTGCCTCAGTTCCTATCTCCATGTTCCTGCCTTGAGTTTCTGTTTTGGCTTCTTTGATGACCTACTAGAATATGAAAGCAAAACATGAAATAAACCCTTTTCTCTCTAAGTTCCTTTTGGTCATTCATGGTGTTTATTACAATGATGGAAACCTTTCTTTCTACTAAAGAGTCTTTCAGATTTTTAATAGTTTTCATACTAAATATAATATCTTACAAATTTTATATATCTATTTCATGTTTTCAGTGAGTGTTTAACCCACTGACTTTCTACTTTGAACTTCTATGAAGTGGTCTGGAGGCCACTTTTCTCATTTGATGTAGCTGTTATAAGTATCCTAAAATTATTAGCAATTTTGCTTCAAATTATACTATTGAGACATTGCCCTCAAGGGAAGGCCTCATGTTCAGTTGACCAACATATAATGCAGAGAGTGAGAAATTTTGGAACACTCAACCCTAAATGGAATATTCTGTTAAAATTCACCTCTCTAATATCAGGGAAACCTACAGAAGAGGAAGCAGAAAAAGTTAAAGAGCCAGAGGATGTGGAGGAGGCTGAGAAAACAAGGCCACATAAATCAATATAAGCAAAGCTTCTGTGAACTTACAAAGAATAAAACAGCATGCAGATCACCTGCATAAAACCTTCTGCATCTATATTATGGCTTCCAGTTTAGTGTTTTCATGCGATCCCTGACTGTGAAAACAAGTGGGACTCTGATTCTTATGCCTTCTTTTGAGCTCCTTCCCTTCTGTTTATCTTGTTCAACTTAGATGACACAGATTTTCTTATTACAATTTACTTTGGTATGTTTTAAAAGTGGATGAATGAATTCCTAGCCACTAGCATAAAAGTTAACAACTGAACTGTCATTTATACCTGCTGGGAGAGGAAAAATCAGTTTTCTCCAAAGGAGTGACACTGGGGATATTTCAACTACTCCAGGGCAGGCCTCAAGCTCAGTTCACCAACATATAATGGACTCCATAGATTTTCTGTGCTTTTATCTGGTTACAATTTGGTGGGGTTTTGTTTTGTTTGGATATTTTTGGTGGTATTTTATTCTGTTTTCTTGGTTGAGATGGTTGATGTTATATTGGGTTTTGGTATCCATTTTAAGAAAACTTTAAGTTGGGTGGGTGTGGATTGGGAGAGGATCTGGAAGCACTTAAAGGAGAGGAAGAACATAATCAAAATATACTTAAATTATAAAAATGTTTTAAATAATAATTTTTTAAAGAGAAAGTTACTCTTGCTATGTTAAATCAGTCTGTTCCATTGAAATTAAGACCTTTCCTTTTTTCCATTTCTTTTTTTTTAAATATTTATTACTTCAGGTTACATCTTCATCACAGTGCCCTCTTTCCACCCCGCCCAGTCCTACCCTCCTACCCTCTACCCCCTATCCCTTTCATCCCACTCCTCTGGAGTGGAGTGTCCCTACATAACAGTCCCTCATTCCAGTTCAGCAGTCATATGAGGGCCAAGAGCCTCCTCCTACACAGGGGGCCTGCAAGGCAGCACCACTAGGGCAAAGTGTCTCATTGACAGGAAAGAAAGTCTATGTCCATGTTCCTTTTGGTACATTGGTTGTAGGATAGTTATCCTGTACTATATGGCTAAAATCCAATTATAAGTGAATAGATGCCATGTGCATCCTTCTGAGTCTGGGTTAGCTCACTCAGGATGAGTTTCTCTAGTTCCATTCATTTGGCTGCAAATTGCAAGATTTCATTGTTTCTGATGACTGAGTAGTATTCCATTGTGTAAATGTACCACAGTTTTTGTTTTTTGTTTTTATCCATTCTTCACTTAGGACATCTGGGTTGTTTCCAGTTTCTAGCTATTACAAATAAAGCTGCTTATGAACATAGATGAGGAGGTGTCCTTGTGGATTGGTGAGGAATTGTTGGGATGTATACCTAGAAGTGGTATAGCTGGGTCTTGAGGTAGAGCAATTTCAACTTTTCTAAGTTATTGCCAGACTGATTTCCATAGTGGTTGTACAAGCTTACACTCCCACCAGCAATGCAAGAGTGTTCCCCTTTCTCCACAACCTCGCCAGCACATGCCGTCATTTGAGTGTTTAATCTTAGCCTTTCTGACAGGTGTGAGATGGAATCTCAGAGTCATCTTGAGTTGCATTTCTCTGATGATTAAAGATGTTGAGCATTTCTTCAAGTGTCTCTCAGCCATTAGGGATTCCTCCTTTGTTAATTCTCTGTTTACTGTTCCCCATTTTTTTATTGGATTATTTAGTTTCTTGGCATTTAATTTCTTGAGTTCTTCATAAATTTTGGATATTAGCCTTCTGTCAGATGTGGGATTGGTGAAGATTTTTTCCCAATCTGTAGGTTGCTGTTTTGTTTGATATGAGATTGGTGAAGATTTTTTCCCAATCTGTAGGTTGATGTTTTGTTTGAATGACAGTGTCTTTTGCTTTACAGAACATTTTTAGTTTAATGAGGTCCCAATTATTGATTGTTGGTCTTAGAGCCAGACCTGTTGGTGTTCTGTTCAGGAAATTTTCACCTGTGCCAATGAGTTCTAGGATTTTCCCCACTTTCTCCTATTAGATTTAGTGTGTCAAGCCTTATGTTAAGGTCTTTGATCCACTTGGACTTAAGTTTTGTACAAGGTGATAAGTATGGGTCTAATTTCATTCTTTTACATGTTGCCATCCAGTTGGACCAGCACCATGCTGTGCTCTTTCCATTGTTTGGTTTTGGATTCTTTGTCAAAATTTAAGAGACCATAGGTGTGTGGGTTCATTTCAGGGTCTTAAGTTCTATTCCATTGATCCACTGGTCTGTTTCTATACTAGTACCATGCTGTTTTATTACTATTGCTCTGTAGTATAACCTGAAATCTGGGATGGTGATACATCCAGATGTTTTTTATTGTACAGGATTGATTTAGTTATTCTGGGCTTTTTAAAATTCCATATGAAGTTGAGAAATGCTTTTTACAGGTCTATAAAGAATTGTGGTGGTATTTTGATAGGAATTGCATTGAATCTGTATATTGCTTTTGGAAGGATAGCCATTTTTATTATGTTGATCCTACCAATCCATGAGTATGGGAGATCTTTGCATCTTCTGACGACCTCTTCAATTTCTTTCTTCAAGGACTTGAAGTTCTTGTCATACAGGTCTTTCACTTGCTTGGTTAGAGTTATCTCCAGGTATTTTATATTGTTTGTGGCTATTGTTAAGGGTGTTAGTTCCCTAGTGTCTTTCTCAGCTCATTTATTTTTTTGTATAAAGAAGTGCTTCTGATTTTTTTGAATTAACTTTGTATTCAGCCACCTTGCTGAAGGTGTTTATCAGCTGTAAGAGTTCTCTGGTGGAATTTTTGGGGTCAATTATGTATACTGTCATATAGTCTGCAAATAGGGATAATTCACTTCGTTTCCAATTTCTATCCCCTTGCTCTCCTTTAGTTGTCTTATTGCTCTAGCAAGAACTTCAAGTACTATGTTGAAGAGATATGGCAAAAGTGGACATCCTTGTCTTGTCCCTGAGTTTCAAGTTTCTCTACATTTAATTTGATGTTAGCTACTTGCTTGCTGTATATTGTCCTTATTATTTCTAGGTATGGTCCTTGTATGCCCATTCTTTCCAGGACTTTTAGCACGAAGGAGTGTTGTATTTTGTCAAATGCTTTTTCAGCATCTAGCAAGATGATCATGTGGTTTTTTTCTTTCAGCTTGTTTATATGGTGAATTATGTTGACAGATTTTTGTATGTTGAACCATGCCTGCATTCCTGGGATGAAGCCTACTTGGTCATGGTGTATGATACTTTTGATGTGTTCTTGAATTCGCTTTGCCAGTATTTTATTAAGTATTTTTGCATCTATGTTCATGAATAAAATTGGTCTGAAGGTCTCTTTCTTTGTTGGGTCTCTGTGTGGTTTAGGAATCAGGGTGACTGTGGCCTCATAGAATGAGTTTGGCAATATTCCTTCTGATTCTATTGTGGAAAAGTTTGAAGATTATTGGTGTTAGCTCTTCTTTGAAGGTCTGATAGAATTCTGTGCTGAAACCATCTGGCCCTGGGCTTTTTTTGGTTGGGAGATTTTTATTGACTGTTTCTATTTCCTTAGGGGTTTTAGGGCTGTATCATTTGTTAACCTGATCTTGATTTAACTTTGGTAGGTGGAATCTATCAAGAAAATTGTCCATTTTTCTTAGGTTTTCAAATTTGGTGGAGTACAGATTTTTAAATTAGGACCTAAAGATTCTCTGGATTTCCTCAATGTCTGTTGTTATTTCTCCCTTTTCATTTCTGATTTTGTTCATTTGGGATTTTTTCCTCTGCCTTTTAGTTAATTTGGCTAAGGGTTTGTCTATTTTGTAGATATTCTCAAAAAAACCACATTGATTCTTTGTATTGTTGGTTTTGTTTCTAAGTTGTTGATTTCGGCCCTAAGTTTGATGATTTCCTGCCTTCTGCTCCTCTTGGGGGTGTTTGCTACTTCTTCTTCTTTTTTTTTTTTCTTCCAGTTTTTACAGTTCTGCTGGTAATTCGCTAATATGAGCTGTCACAATTTTCTTTTTGAAGGCAGTTAATGCAATGAACTTTCCTCATAGCACAGCTTTCATTGTGTCCCATAGGTTTGGGTATGTTGTGCCTTCAGTGTCATTGGATTTTAAGAAGTCTTTGATTTCCTTCTTTATATCTTCCCTGATCTAGTAGTCATCCAGTAGAGAGTTGTTCAGTTTCCATGAGTGGGTAGGCTTTCTGTTATTTCTGTTTTTTGTTGAAGTCCAGCTTTTATCCATGATGGTCTGATAAGATACAAGGGATTATTTCAATTTTCTTGTATCTGTTGAGGCATGGTTTGTATCCAGCTATGTGGTCGATTTTGGGGAAGGTTCCCTGCAGTGCTGAGAAGATGGTGTATTCTTTTGTGTTTGGGTAAAATGTTCTGTATATATCTGTTAGGTCCATTTGTTTCATGACCTCTGTTAGACTCATTATTTCTCTATTTGGTTTCTGTCTCAATGACTTGTCCATTGTTTTGAGTGGGGTGTTGAAGTCTCCCACTACCAATGTGTGGGGATCAATGTGTAGTTTATGCTTTAGAAGAGTTTCTTCTACAAATGTAGTTGCCCTTATATTTGGGGCATAAATATTCAATATTGAGATGTCATCTTGGTGAATATTTCCTTTGACGAGCATGTAGTGCCCTTCTCTATCTCTTTTGATTAACTTCAGCTGAAAGTCCATTTTATTTGATATTAAGATGGCTACTCCAGCTTGCTTCCTGGGTCTGTTTGCTTAGAAACCCTTTTCACAGCCCTTTACTCTGAGGTAGCATCTATCTTTGTTAGTGAGATGCATTTCTTGTATGCAGCAAAATGATGGGTCTTATTTATGGATCTATTCTGTAAGCCTGTGTCTTTTTATTGGGAAGTTCAGTCCATTGATGTTGATGGATATTAATGACCAAAGGTTATTATTGCCTATTATTTTGATGTAGGTGGTAGTTGTGTTTTTCTTTTGCTTTAGATGCAGTGGAGTTTTGTTTTGTTTCCTCTGTTTTCTTGGGTGTAGTTATCTTCTCTGGGTTAGAATTTTCCTTCTAAGATCTTCTGTAGAGCTGGATTTGTGGGTAAATACTGTTTAAATTTGATTTTGTCATGAAATATCTTGTTTTCTTCACGTATGTTGATAGAGAGTTTTCCTGGGTATAGTAGTCTGCCTGAGCTCCTATGTTCTCTCAGGGCTTATAGGATGTCTGCCCAGGCCCTTCTGACCTTTAAAGTTTCTGAGAAGTCAGGTGTAATTCTGATGGGTCTGCCATTATACGTTACTTGACTTTTTTCTCTTACAGCTTTTAATATTCTTTCTTTGTTCTGTACATTTGGAGTTTCAATTATTATGTAGCAAGAGGAGTTCCTTTTCTGATCTAATCAGTTTGGTGTTCTGTAAGCCTCTTGGAATTTTATTGGCATCTCTTTCTTTAGGTTTGGAAGTTTTCTTCTATGATTTTGTTGAAGATGATTCCTGGACCTTGGAGTCAGGTGTCTCCTCTTTCCTTTAGCCTATAATTCTTAGGTTCTATCTTTTCATTGAGTCTTTGATTTCTTGGATTTTATTGGTGAGAAATTTTTGAGATTTCTCATTTTCTTTGGTTGTTGTACTGATTTCTTCCATGGAATATTCTACACCTGAGATTCTATCTTCCATCTCTTATATCCTATTTTTGATACTCATGTCTGTAGTTCCTGTTCTCTTCCCTTCATTTTCCACCTCCAGGAATATCTATGATTGTGTTTTCTTTATTGCTTCTACTTCTAGTTTCAAGTCTTGAACCATTTTATTTGTTTGATACGTTTCCTGTTCCAATTTACTTGTCTTAATCTGCAAATCTTTCAAATATTTCGAATCTTTCATTTCCTTGTCTCTTTCCTGTTCATGGTGGGCTTTGTTGGCTTGGAGGTCTCTAATGGTATTCTCCCTTGCTTTAATTTGTAAAATTGAGGATTCTTTGTATTCTTTCAGTGATTTAATTTCTTCTTGAAAGAACTCCATCATTTTCCTAAGTATATATTTGTCATCATTTTTATGTGTTTCAGCTGTGGTGTGATGTTCAGGGCATGCTGTATTAACCTCGCTGAGTTTCGTTGGAGTTATATTTCCTTGATTTTTGTCAGTTTTGTTCTTTTGTTGACCTATAGCTATCTGATTGCCCTAAGCCGATTGTTCCTAATGTCTTCTGGACCGTTTCAGTGGCACTGCTGGTCCTCTTTAGGGTGCTGAGGTGACCGTGTGAATATTGGGTGCTCAGGTAGCTGGGAGGTACCTCTATCTGGCAGTTGGGGCTACCTCCCAAGGCCCTGCAGTAATCAGACCTGTAGGAGATTGTACCAGTGCAGGACAAGCAGCCCTCTGCCCTTTCTGAGCGCAATGTTCTTCCAAGTGGTTGTATATCCAGTAGAGGGGCCTTTATGTCCAACATCTTTCTGGGTAAGCCCAGATATGCTTGTGCCTCCCTGCCAGCCACTCCACTGGAGATAAATCTTAGTGAACCTGCTGTTCTGCTGTATGGAATGCCAGCATGGAAGGTGGCTGCTCCAGCGGCTGGTGAGAACCCCTGTCTGATGTTCCGGAGCTATTCCTTGAGTATTTTCATTGCTTTGCCCACTTCTGCTAGAGTCCACGCTGGCCTCTGCTCTGGGTCCTGGGCCTGTGCCCCACACCACTGACCTCTGCTTTGGTCCCCAAGACTATGCCCCTTGCCGCTGGTCTCCACTTTGAGCTCCGAGGCTGTACCCAAGCTGCTGACCTCTGTTTTGGGCCTCGAGCCTGTCCACTCCCTGGATTTTTGAATGGCTCTTGCCCACTTCTGCAGTGTGCTCCTTGGCCTGGTTTCCCCTGCCATGTCATGCCATGCCCCATGGCCTGGGTTCCATGCTGTGCTGCTCCCTACTGCCTTTGTTCCCTGCTGCACTGCTTAGGTCTGCACCTTGCTGTGCCCAGCTGCCTGGGTTCCCTGCTGGGCTGCTCCCAGATGCCTGTGTCCATGGTGCACTGCGCCCCACCACCTGGGTTCCCTGGTGGGTTCTGCTCCGTGCTGCACCCTGCAACCTGGGTTCTGCCGCTCCCTGCTGCCTGGGGTCCCCACTGCTCTATGCCCAGTGGCCTGGGTTCCACGCTGCGCTGCACCTCACAGCCTGGGAAGTTCTGTTTACCTGTGTGTCTGAGGGTCCCACGAGGGATCCCCACTAGTCCCTAGGTTCACCGGGTGTGGTCCTGCAGGTTCACGCTTCTCAGGATGTTGCTCAGCTTGTTTATATTTCTGGGATGTTGTAGCTACTTTCCCCCAGCTCAAAATGTGTCCCTGCTGACTGCCACCATCTTGTATCTTAAAAATTTTCTTATCTTAAAAGGTAGAATGAAGAGCTAGAGAGCTATCTCAGAGGTTATGAATAAATAATCCTAGTCCAGGGTCCTGAGCTTGGTTCCAAGCACCCTCATCAGGCAACTTATAGTCTTTAATTCAATCTACAAGTGTATCTGACTCAGTCGACCTTCACACCTGTACATACATGCACATGCCCATATACAGGCACATACACATAGAAAACTAAAATTAATAAAAAACTGATTCTTAAAAATGTAAAAGATTGAATGACTTTAAAACTAACTCATACAGATGGTGATGCAAGTTAAGATGGAAGCTGAGTTGGATATAGAACTTTAAACTCATGGAGATGGATGCATAGTAGAATGTTAAATTCAGTTGCCAAATATATACGTATTTGGATTGGACATTGGGAATGTATGCTAAGCCTTATAATTTTTACAATTGTGGCCTAATTATTTTTGTTGTTTTGTGTTGTATTTGTTGTTATAAGAGAAGGGGCCATTTGTTGGACTGAAAGGGGAAGCTGTTGGGGTGAAAAGATATACCTTAAACTTAAAAAAAAAGGGAGCAGATGGGGGAGTGAGAAGGAAGAGGGTGGGAGGGTGGGAGCGGAGCAGGGAGTAGGGAGAGGATTATGATTAAGATGTAACTTGAAGAAATTTTTAAAAAATAAACTAATTCATAAAAACTACCCAATAGCCATCAGTGTTTATTTCTGAGTGGGACAGGTAATCCTTGTTCAGTGTCCTTTCTTTCTCATTGGTACCTGTATTTGTTTTGGAGCCAATATTTTGATACCTTCAGTGACATCATAATTCAAGGCAAAATACGTGGTGAAAATTGGAGGCAATACTAAATTCTATGCTACCTCTTCTACATGCCTTGTGGCTTTGATGTTACTCCCATTAGTAGTACAGTATGTGTTTACTTCCTTTGAGCTTCAGTGGCTTGTGAATAAACAGGAACAATATGATGCCTTCCGTGGACAGATTTTCAAAAGCTTATGCATGCTGCAGCTGTTTCTTTGTTGCCATATGGAGGAAGCCCAAGAACTGCCTTAAAAGGTCCAACTCACAATCCTAGTGAGAGCTAATATCAATACACTAATCATGTGAATAAATTAACCTTCAGATTTCTTACTATTCTTTATTCTCACTGATATAACTTGAAGAGTAGAACAAATTCATTACTATTCATTACTCTCATGGATATAACTTGAAGAGGAGAACAAATTCATCTGAGTGGTTTTGTTACAATGCATCCATTTCTAATATACCTCTATTTATATAAGGTGAATTTCCATTTTCTCTACCATACATGGATAGAATTAGCTATTTGATCTTCATTCTCACCCAGATGTGACAACTGGAGTCTACAACAATGACTGGCATGACAAGATATCCCATTGATATAATAGTGGCATGAATATTAGGGGGTGACCAACTACTTTCTGACTGGATATATGGTTCTCTTCATGAGATGGAACCCATCCCTGGCACTCTTAACAGAGCTAAGAATCTATGACAAGATAGATCATAGACCCGAGGAGTGAACTCAATATTATTATTCTGCTGAATGGATATAATATTAAAACATCTCCTAAAGACTAAATGTTCTACCCATTGTAGGGATATACATATTACAAAGGCAGTATAACATTCTCAGAAAAGGAGTCAGTAAGATTATAAACAAGAGATATTGGATGACTTCAAGGAAGGTGTTTTTGAGATACAATGATATGATTCAAGGTAAAATATGTGGGGAAAATTGAAAGTCATATGAAATGCCACGCTACCTCTTCTTCGAGTCATGTGTCTTTGAGACTTGAACTCACAATGATTGTAACAATATGCACAAGACATATATAAGCTCAAACCAGGCAAAATCTTGGCATGTAGTCAGTAGGTGGTATACACTAAATCCCAGTCTTAGCTGAAAAGCTATTGACAATTGATAGGTTCTGGGAGAAGGAAAGTCAGTTTTATTAAATGGTGTGACCCCTGATGGGTCAATAACACACCAGGGCAGGCCCTACTTATAAGTTTAGTTGGACACACAAATTAGATTTGATATTTTTTTCAAAGAAAACTCAAAGTTATATGGATAGAAAGGTAATAGTGGATAGATCTGGATGGAGTTGAAGCATGAGGGTGAATATGATTAAAATACACTGAATGAAATTCTCTAAAGAATTAGTAAAAAACATTATTTTAAAATATTTATTTACCCCCACACTAATATTAGAAAAATTATATCAGAATTTCAGTGGTCTTTGAACACTACTGACATTTAATATTACTAAATACAGAAACACTAAGTACTAAAATGGTAATTCATAACACCCCTTTTCAATATCTGTAAATATAATCTGGGTAATTCATTAACAGGAGCTTCCCAACTGAAGAATGTTATTCTTGGCATTCCTATGTTGGAAAAAGAAGACATTTTGGGGTTTGCCCCTAAAAATAATAAAGTACCCCATTTGTAGAAAGCTTTGTGTTACTACTTAGAAAAAAAATTCTTCAAGTGAAGAGAAAGCATACATACAGCTTTCATTGTTACTTAAGAAAAAATAACGTAAGCATGCATAAGCCCACTAACATTTCTGCTGTGATCCGTCTGATTGCTGCTTTCTGTCTCAACAGTCTTCAGTGCCACACTGTCTGAATGGCAGTAATTAAGGCTGTGCATTCCTCAAATTTCTCATGTAAGAGAAGAACTAACTCTTAAGCTATTGTTCAGAAAATGATGTCTCTAGCAAAATAGCCCCCTCTGGATTAGAATTGTCCAGTAGTTGGCTTGAACATCTAGACAAGAAGTTATAGGCGCTTTATTTGATTTTGAAATATAAAATTTATCTTAGACTAGATGCAGTGTGTATATGTGTGTCTGTGTTTATAAACATATGTATTCAAGCCATGCAAAACTTGATGTGTCATTATGAAGTTAAAATAACTGTAGAGTACTCTCGTTTGTTTTTCTGTAATTGAATCTCTTAAAAGCTTACCTTATGAGCCTCCCCCCACTAGACTGTAAATTGCAGGGAGATACTCTGTCTACTTTATCATGTAGCTCACATGTGACTTGCCTCACGAGTCACATACAGTAGGATCAAACTCTTGTCAAACTAATGAAATGACTTCTAACTACTGTCTCCTTTCCATCTCTGAACACAATTGGCAAAGTAGTCTTCTTTCATTCATTAGTTATCCCTGATTTTAGGCAACATTCTTCTTACTTTGCAGAAACCCTTTACACTTAAACAGAGTGAGCAATAATCATTTGTTTGCCTAAGTCAAACTAAGCTTTTTATCAGCCCTCATGCTGTTGAACCTTTTTACAATACTAAGAGCTTATCCACACCTCATTTTTGAAATTCCTTTTTTCCTTTTGGCTATTGTCAACCTATTCCATCCTTTTCCTCCTTTGTAAAAACACTTCTCTTTTGTGTTTATATTACTAAATCTTGCCTACAAGCCTACTTACCAATCACTTCACTTGTCCAGAAAGATCTGGACATTTTCTTCCACTCCTGGCCCTTCAGTTGCCAAACCTGAGTTGACAAAACCTCAATCAGTGTTCACATTTTTTTTCATTATTTTCTGAATATTTTTCTTTCATAGTGAATATCTCAGTTCAAGTATAATTTAAATCAACTTTTAAAAGTGGTGGAGGGAGCTAGCTAGTTTAGGCAAAATAAAAGAAAGGGAGAAAAGGTATTTGCTGGTGAGATTACTGGAGAGTGTCAGCAATCATAAGGGGTGGGGAGTAGTTAGACAAGGAAACCAAAGTCCAAAGAGAAGGTGAGAAAATACCCTTTCTGTGTTTCTGACTAGATCTCCTCTTATTGTAACTGCTTATGCCTTCTCTCATACTAATGACTTCTTTTCTCTCTAGCTCAGTGGCCTCCAAGTTTACAAATCCCCAGTTTCAGCCATTCAGGAAAACAGCTGTATCATTTTCTCTGTTCCACAAACTTTGATATAATGACATCTAATGGCATATCCTAAAAAGAGGTTTTACCCTAGTATGTCCATTCTACTTGCAGAAAAGATTTCATTAGAAAAATATTACAACTTCTTAACTATCCTAGACAGTTTAAGACGGTTGGTATCAAGAGGCCAGAGCTTCACATTTCATTTTTAAGTATCTCTAGGTACGATACCATTAGGAAGCATTACCTTTAATTTTGTATCAATATACAAAGATCTATTCAAATGTGGCTAAATATACTCTTAATTTTGTATCAATATACAAAGATCAATGCCTATGTGGCCCAATACAATCTTAATATTGCATACATATACAAGGGTCAATACCATTGTGGCCAACTATAATCTTAATTTTGTATCAATATACAAAGATCAATACCGACATAGTCCAATACAATCTTATTTTTGCACAATAAACAATGGTCAATACCACTTTAGCCAAATATACTACTAATTTTGTATCAATATACAAAGGTATAAGGGCATATTCAATAATCTGACCCTTTTTCTTGGTCCTTCCTGTTCTATGTCTGTGTCTCAATTTTTCTCAAGTCCGTGCATTCCTACATAGGAGATAAAGAAGGATACAGAAAAGGGA
>CAJQZJ010031840.1:4659710-4681901 GCA_907164525.1 Lophiomys imhausi
ACATTGGGAAGGTATACTGGGCCAATTTACTCTCATAAATGTGGCATATTTATATCTATTGTTTTGTATAATACTTACTGTTATAAGAGAAGGAACCATCTGTTGGACTGAAAGGGGAAACTTCTGGGGGGAAGAGGGTGGAAGGGCGGGATAGGAAGGGGGAATAGGGAGGGGTTTGTTACTGAGATGTAACTTGAAGAAAAAAAAATAAAATATTTAATAAAAAATAGAAAAAAAATTAAAATTTAAATAAAATATGTATTTTGCTACACCTTTCTGGGAAAATAAAATTAATCTATTAGGGTATGTGTAAAATAGGTCAAAAAAAGCTCAGAATAGCTAAAAACCTATTACAAAGGACTTTTCCTTCAAGATTAGAATCAATATGTTATTGTGTATGTTATAAGCCAAAGTGATATAAGAGTTCATAGCAGCATTTAGTTGTGTTCATTAGTATTTACACTAAAAAGGCCATGGACAACTTTGCTGCTCTGTACCAGTTAGTACTTCTAGAGTAGTTTAACCACCATGAAACTTTGCTGTCACAATCAATTCCTTGAGTATGTAAGATCACTGTAAGACCTACACTCATGAAGTATTTGCCATGTTTTTTACAATAATGTATCTGAGTTTCTCTCTGTATTAGAAAAGTAAATTAGACTAGAATCAGAAATGCAGTATGATTGTCCTTTAGTAGCAAAATCCTGTCCCATCTGGCTGGTGGCCACCTCAATTGCCAGATAAAAAGTGTAATGTTATTCATTTCATCTCAGAAGATGCTGAAAATTAGATGACTAATGATTGATGACCATGCATATGGCTCCATACTTTTGAATCAGAAGAAATATGACTTTCTTCCTTTGTTTTCAAATATAAATTTTGAAATATTTTAGTCTTTCAAAATAGCATCTCTAACACAAAGCAATAAAATAATCTATGCATTGTTTCAGCCTACCAATTATCTGAAAAAAAAACTTTGTTCAAGTTTTTTTTTGAGTTCATAATATAATAACATCATTCCTCCCTTCCCTTTCCTTCCTCTAAGTCCACACAATCTTGCTCTCTTCCTAATTTCTTCCTTCTTTTTCTTTGATTCCTGATATATACATATATGTAAATAGATTCCTAAATAGACAAATAAAGCTGGCTTAGTCTTTGTAATGTTATTTGCAATTATGTTTTCAGTGATGACAATTTGGAATTGGATAAACATCTGGCATGTGCTTATTCACGGGGAAGATTATTTCTCCCTCTGTCAGCATTCCTTAGTTACCTGTAGTTCTTTGTATAGGGCTGAGGCCACATGAGCATTCTTTTATCCACTTTTACACATCTCCTGGTATATGGATATACCTTCTAACATTTCTAGGAGATACATAATCTCACAGAAAATGTAATATTCCTCTGTTTCCTACCATCTTTCTGTTCCTTATTCTGCAATGATCCCTGAACCTCAGGTCTCAGGATTTTATTGTAAATATATCAGTTGGAACTGGTCTCCACAGCTCTGCAGATTGTTTGATTGTAGTTTTCTGTAGTGGTCTCTGTCCATTGCAAAGAGAAGTTTCCTTTTCAATCAGTGAGGACTACACTTACCTTTGGGAATAAGGACAAATAGTCAGACTATAGTTAGGGATTACGCTTGCTTAGTGAAGCAGTAGTTGTTGATTTTCCTCAGAGGTCCATGACTTCACCAGCCCTGGGTAGTTGGCTAGGTTTCCAGTACTAGGCGTGATTTCCTTCTTGTTGAGTGGATCTTAAGTACAACTAGAGAGTCAGTTCATTGACCTCTACTGGAAAAGCACATTGGTTTATTCAAGTTTGAACTGACCTACTTATCTTGCCTATAAAACATACAGAGTGAATTTACAGAAATAAAGATTTTCAGAAGTTGATGATAAGGGGAAAAAACAAAGAAAAGAAAACAAACAGACAAAAACCCAAACTAAACAACAAAAACACAAACAAACAAGCAACCCAGTGAGGGCAAGAAAGCCAATCTAAATAATAATGCACCAATAAAACCAGGAAAATGTAATGACTTTGCTCATTCTTCTGTAATATTTATAAGTCTTTACATAGATATTGAAACTGTAATGTCAGACTTCAAACTATAGGGAGAAGGTGAGTCACCACTTTAGTTAGAATGAGAACCAAATCTATCTCTTGCTTTAGTGTATTTCTTCTTCTAAGTACATCCTGTTCATCAAATTTTCTTGTTCAGAAAAAAGATTTCAAAGAAGGGGAAAGAGAACAGATCTAATTGGAGCTTTAAAATATTTTAAATTAATATATTGATTAATGTGTTAATACATTGATTCCTTCAGACAATATTTAAGGAAACTAAAAAAATTAGCTTTAAGTTGAATATACTCTCTGAAGAGATAGATAACAAACACTACTTGGTGTTGATGAATTGTGAGTAGCATTCTTTAAGGACATGGAGTAAACATGAGTAAATAAAGTGAGTGACTGATAGACTCTTGCTCAAAGTTACACAATAATAAAATTTGAATTTATACAACTTTGTAATTTATATACTTTGAACACAAGACAAATACTATTTTAAATTTTGTTTTATAAATCATTGACCAAATGACCAAGTAAATGAGAAGTCTAATAAATGTTCCCATATTGCTTTTTCACAATTAATAGTTAAGCGCACTAAACTTACAGAAAAAAAAATTTTTAAATCTGGATGAAATTATAATAGTAAATTTTCTTAAATGGAGGAAACAAATCCAAAGAGTCATTAAAATAATTTTAAAAATTGGGTTTAGATATATTGTCACCATGGAGGGAGAGTATGGACGTTAACACTTCTCAGGTTAAATGATTACTTTTAGTTATTTACACAGACAAGAAATTTGCTGTGAGATTTTTGCAGTTGTAATTAATTTTATCTGTCTATTGGTTGTGATTAATTTTTATTCTGATTTTGCTATACAAATATCTGATACCAGATCAATCCACCATAACAATGGAAGCCAGTTCCAAGACCTTAAACTTTCAGAAGATTCAGGCACGTATGCTAACAACCGAAGTGTAAAGTGAACCTTGCTAGGCAGAGATCCAAACATTAGGAAGCCAGTATATGGTGATTGCCTTACCTTATTCATTCTACACTCCTGAAACAAAATATGAGACTAGGGCTTTACAAAATTAGAAGATTTTCAGAAGTTGATGAAAGGGGAAAAAACAAAGAAAAATAAACAAACAGATAAAAACCCTAACTAAACAACAACAATACAAACAAGCAACCCAGTGAGGGCAAGAAAGTCAATCTAAAACATCGCTGGCAGTCTTTGCTCCCTGTAGTTCTAGGGGAAAATTGTCCATTTAGGCAACATTACACAGTAGCGAGTGTCCTCAACTGTAGTCCTACCAGCTTTCATTTGGATGCTAACTACTTTGCTACTCTAATTTGTCTATGTGTGGGAACAGCTGTACAGTCTCAGCAGTAGACAGAAATCCCCTGTGAGACTAGAGGAAAAATGCAACAGATATCCACTGAGGATGAGAACCAGTGATGCCAGGTTGTATCTGTGAGAAGCTGGTTACCATGGCAAAGGCTAGAGTACAAAAGGTAGGCTCAGAGGATTATGTAGGCACAAAAGCATCTAATAATTTCTTAAGAGAATGAGTGTGTGTCAAGGATTAGAGATGCTGTGTATGTAAATTCCCTAAGACTGTTATAACAAAGTACCCTAAACAGTGTGATTTCACAATCTGGAAATTTATTTTGTCACGTTTCAGTAGTGTAGGTGTCCAAATCAAGGTGTGGATGGGGCTGGATTCTGTAGAGGCTTCTGAGGGAGATGCTATTCCATGTTTCTCTCTTTGCTCTATTTTGCATATTTGTGTATGTAAGCATTCATGCATGCATATGTATATGGACAGAATCTTACCAAGGTGGCTCCAGGTGTCGCTCAAGATAACCTCAAACTCATATTCCTCTAGTTTCAGACTCCTGGAATTACAGGACCACAACCCATTTTAACCTCTCTCTGAGCCAACAGTCTTAACTAATTTCATATACACTTACCTTATTTTCAAGGAAGGGCATATTCCGAGGTACTGGAAATTATGACTTCAATACATCTATTTGGGAGAATATAATATAAATCATAGCAATGATTAATCATCATTGGCTGACTAATTCATGAAACATGGTGTGGATGTGAACTTCAGGTTAAAAAAAAAAAGTAGAAATAAAGAGACTATGACCTGAGTCAGACCATCAGGGTTTAGACTAGAACAATGAAAACTGTGGGTGTGGTTCTGCTGGGAACCATTAAAGCCCTGTTTGCAGAAGGAAAATGCATTCCTAGTTTACTTTGGCGGTCTCTGGCATATCAGAGAGCAGAGACTGGAGAATGTTTCATTAATATTACATAATTTTTATTTTTCATATTTCCTTAAAATCAAGGACTTTCTGCAACCCTCAACATTTTTTTAAAGTTTTACAATATGTTTCTAATACTGTTAATATTTAATGAACTCCTCATGAGCCTCCTGCTTCAGAGGCCTGGGTTCCTTCTTCGAGAACAATATAAAAGCAACTCTGCTTCTCTGTATTTCTGTTTTTTAAGCATAAAAAAATGCAACACAAAGGACGGAAAAAGACCAAGAAACAGGAAACCTTGCATAAACTAGTACCTTGGTTTGTGTACATAGTTACATAGAAAATATACATCTATTAACATTAAAATACAGCATTTAAATCAAAATACAAACACAGCACTAGTACAGCTTATATTACATTAATATTGTAAGATTATATGCACCTTTAAAATTTTAATGAACAAGATAATTTTCTTTATGATATTTTAATAATTATAAGTCATCTTTTGTTCATATTTGGACCTTTTCTCATCCTTCTGCCCTCTTCCTAGTCTCCTTTTTTCCTTGTAGATTCCTTCTGCTTTCATATCATACATACCTGTGTGGTTACCATGAAATATAGATAATGCTTATAAGAGAGAACTAGAGATACAAGTAGAATTTTACAATGTGTACTTTATATTCTTCTAGAAAAGTCCTTTATAAAACTAAGTATCCATAAAATGGATTGTTATACCAAATTGTTTCTAAAGGATAGACATGTCATTGATTTGAAGAACCTTGAGTGTCCATATAATGAAAATTTGTGCTCAGCAATTTGCTGGAATCCAAGCACTATTAGGTAAAAGAACATGATCAAGCTTAGTTGATCAGCATCCTGAAGATGACTTAACTTTCATGAGTCTTGACATCTTTCTTCCCTTAGGCTCTACTAAATGGATCTTCACAGTTGGAAACCTGAGATTCTGCTCTACGCAAGGTCTAGTTTACAAAGCTTAATAAAGTGCAAAAACATGAACTTGATGTTCAACGAGCTAATCCATTTTGAACTGGCCTTGCATAGCAAGAAGCAGGCTATGTTCAAATTACCACAGATCCAAGAATTGGCAGTCTTTGACAGACATTAAAAATGTGGGTTCTCTTTCTGGTCTACATTCTATTCTTGTCACAGACATTGAAGCAAATGACTTGGATAACTACAGAATTTAGTTCCAAGAGGTGCCCCTCAATACACACATGTTGATATGTGAGAGTTTTTACCTGAGAGGAAATCATAAACAATAGAAGTGCAACATATGACCAAAGAGGACTGAAGAAAAAAAAAAAAAACAGACATGGTTCTTGGAGGAACTCTTAGATAATTGCTTAGTTGAAATTTTATTCGTGCACAAATTTCTGTCACTGAAGCTTTCAGCAGAGGCAAACTATAATGACAAAGCAAGTTTTGAAGTTTCATTCTAGCTCCTTATGTCATGGGTAAAAAAAAAATTAAAAAACAGTCATTTACTAAAGAATAGATAGAAAACAAATTGCTGTGAAGAAAGAAAGAAAGGGGAAGCATGAGAAATCGTGTTGCAAATAATAAGGATATTAGAAGCTACTAGAACTTTCTTGGTTATTTGAATTGCTAAGAGCAGACAAAAATAATTTTATTTGAAAGAGTCCCCTCTATTGGTACATATAAGGGCTAGTAGTTTTAGTAAAATTTATTTTGAATAAGTCATAATGCAAATTGTATTATTTACAGACCAATACATTTTAATTAGTGTGTGTGTGTGTGTGTGTGTCTCTGTGTGTATATATCTCATGCTATGCATGTGGTAGTAAGAGAGCAACTATTAAGACTTGGCTCTACTTTCTCTTCTAGTAGATTTAGTGTGTCCGGCCTTATGCTAAGGTCTTTGATCCAGTTCGGCACAGGCGACAACTTCCTGAACAGAACACCAACAGCTCAGGACCTAAGACCAACAATCAATAAATTGGACTTCATGAAACTGAAAAGCTTCTGTAAGGCAAAAGACACTGTCATTCAAACAAAACGGATTGGGAAAAAATCTTCACCAACCCCACATCTGACAGAGGGCTAATATCCAAACTTTACAAAAACTCAAGAAATTAAATGCCAAGAAACCGAATAATCCAATCAAAAATTGGGAACAGAAATAAACAGAGAATTTACAAAGGAGGAATTCCTAAAGGCTGAGAGACAATTGAAGAAATGCTCAGCATCCTTAATCATCAGAGAAATGCAACTCAAGACAACTCTGAGATTCCATCTCACACCTGTCAGACTGGCTAAGATCAAAAGCTCAAATGATAGCACAAGCTGGCAAGGGTGTGGAGAAAGGGAACCCTCCTCCATTGCTGGTGGGAGTGCAGGCTTGTGCAACCACTATGGAGGTCAGTATGGTGATACCTTAGAAAACTTGGAATAGCTCTGCCTCGGGACGCAGCCATAACACTTCTGGGTTCCAAATGATTCTTCACCCAATCATAAGGAAGTTTCCTCATCTATGTTCATAGCAGCCTTATTTGTAATAGCTAGAAACTGGAAATAACCCAGATGTCCCTCAACCAAAGAATGGATTAAAAAACTGTGGTACATCTACACAATGGAATACTACTCAGCCATCAGAAGCAATGAAATCATGCAATTTGTAGCCAAATGGATGGAACTAGAGAAGCTCATCCTGAGTGAGCTAACCCAGACCCAGAAGGATTCTTCTGGAGGTATACTACAGAACCATAGTAATAAAATCAGCACATCACTGGCACAAAACAATCACATAGACCAATGGAATGGAATAAAAGACCTAGATATATGACAAATAACTGAAGCCATCTGATTTATGGTGAAAAGAGTAGCCTCTCTAACTTTGTTGAGAAAACTAGGTGTCTACTTGCACAAAAATGAAACTAGATCCTTACCTCTGTTCCTGTACATAAATTAATTCCAAATGGATCAAATACTTCACTATAAGAATGAGGACTCTGAAATTGTTAGTGAGAAAGTTAAGAAAAACTCTACAAAATATAAGCATAGGTAAGGTCTTCAGGAATAGGGCTCTTTTTGCTCAGGAAATTTCAGCAACAATTGACAAATGGGATATGATAAAATTAGAAAGCTTCTCTACAGCAAAGAAAACTGCCAATCACACTAAGAAGCAGCCTACAAAAAAAAAAACAACAGTTGTACAGCAGACAGAGAATTATTGTCTAGAATACATAAAGAACTTCAAAACTAAGTGTAAAGAAAACAACCTACTAGAAAACAAAAGATTGTAGATATAAATAGAATGTTCTCATAAATGGCTAAGAACTCTCTTCTACATTTTTTAACATAACTAGCAATTAGGGAAAGGAAATTAAAACTATTTTGATATTTTAGTTTATTCCACTCAGAATGGTTAAACTTAAGAAAACAAATGGCAAATGCTAGCAATGGTAAAACAAAGAGACTAAGAGAAAGAGACAGAAAGAGAGAGAATATAAAATCTAGGTTCTATATATGAGAGAAAATAAGCAATATATTTCTGAGAATAAAACTTTATATTGTCATGTGTATATCACATTTTCTCAATCCAGTCTTCAATTAATAGACATCTATGGTGTAAGCTATGAAAAGTTAATGGTAACTGAGGTAAGAAATTTAGCAGCTTCAGTGCTATACACAACTGCATTACCCTTCCTCATGTAAATACCCACAGCCATCTCCATGCAAGCAATGGACCACAAAATAAGAGACATAAAAGCAGGAGAGACTCAGTGACTTGGTGTAGGAGTGTAACAGGAGACAATGAAGGAGACTATGATCAAAGATCACTTTATCTGCATATATATTCAAAATTGTGAAAGAATAAACATCTGTAAAATAAGTATGATGATAAGTTTATGAATGATAAACTTAAAAAATAAGAAATCAAATGAAGCTGAAGACAGCATACAATAGAGATACCTACACTTCTGTATTTACCTCAAGACTACTCAAAATAGTCAAGTTTTAGGATCAGCATAGATATCCAAGGCAAGACACCCTAGATAGAAATGCTCAATGCCCAGCAGCAGAAAATAGACTGGAGTCAACAGGATTACCTTATTCACCTCATAATTAACAACTCAGGGCCCTAAGTTCATAAGGAACAATTCATAATAATATAGTGCATAAAAGCTGCACCAGGACAAGCATATGATACTAAGCAACATTTAATTTAACAAGCATAATCAGATTTCTATCTGAGGCAAAATCAATAAAACTCAGGGCAGTACCCATTCTTCTACTTCAGGAACAAAGCAGTACCATGTGGAGTAGTGAAAGACCTGACAAAAATGTTCCCAGCCTTCCATGCAGCTACATGTTTCATATGAAGAATTTCTGAGAAATGTCCTTTAAAAAAAGAAAACTAGGTTATAGAGCTTTAACTAGATTTTCTTAATCATTCCTGAATCAGAGAACACTCATTTTATAAAATAGTGTTCCAGTTATCTGAAGAGAAGACCTTGGTTTTACAGATCAGAAGAGGTCTGGGAAAGGAAAAAGATGAAGCATATGGTCCTTCCACGTGCTCTCCTTTTAAAAGTTAGAGCAGAGAGAACTTTTTTGATCTAGTGAAAAATAACTTGTCAGGGGAATTAGCTGTCATCCCTCAGTTTTGCCATATCTTGAAAGATCCAACAGCTTCATTTGGACCTTTTGATACAGAGCTTTACCATGAGTGGCCCTTTTTGGTTTGTTCTGCTGTGCCTCATGCAGGAGCTTGATGCAAGTCAATGGTCTACTGTAATTTTTGCTTGATGGATGATTAATGGAAGTTCTAGGAAGGAATTATGAGAAAGGGTCTGTAAGGAATTAACTTCTTTCGTCTTCCTTCTTCTATTTGATCTAGGATGTGAAAGCTGGTGCCTCAGTACTCTTTTGAGCAGTGAGTGAATTGTCTTGAGGATAATAGTCAGTTGCTATGTAATTATACATGAACATGGTGACCGTAGAATCACTATACCAGCAGTGTTATATTTGGTTCCACTTTATGTTCAAGAAAAATATAGTCATTCATTTTTTTTTAATTTAAGCGAAACAACCTGATATTTACCAGTTACCACAATTTCAGTACAATCTCTTTTTAAAACAGAGGCATATCATTTTATTCAGAGTCTTTCAGGCAAGCAACTGTATAGCAGATATTCAAGTGCGCGTTCTGGAGTAGGAGAAATGGCTTGGTGATTGAAAACATGCATGGCTTCACCAGCAGTTCAGAGCTGTGTGTGTCCCCGTTCCAGAGGATCCAACATCCTCTTCTGTTCTCTGGTCTGGCCATTGCTCCTGGCTGAAATACTTCCTTGCTATTGCTAAATGTCTTTCTACCTGCTGAAATCACAAGTGACTATTACTTCCCGTACTGTCCCTTCTTTAATCTTCAGCTAAGCCTTGTTTTTCAAGTTGTACATAGTAGTACACGAACTTTCATATTTAGACCAACTCTCTGATGACAAATGTTTAAACTATTTAACCTAAGAAAAGAATTATTTTAAATTTAGTTAAAAGTAGCAGTACACTAGGACTTCGTATTCTGTGTTGTTTCTCTTTGTGGTTCTGCTTGTTTCATTTTGTTTTGGCTGCACCTTACTATGGCGGTGCTATGACCAACTTTTCAAACTCATGATCTTCCTGATTCCACCTGTAGAGCGCTGGGATTCTAGGCACACACCACCATGTTCAGCATTAGTATTCTTCAAAGCCATTCTCACATAAAACCTATAAGTGCTCTTCTGAAATATAAAATAACCATTGCTGCATCATTATCAATGTTACCTAATGAAACTTGGATTCAAGTTCATTTTCTTTTGATATGTTAGACAACTTTCTGTGATGTTGGTAGAGGGATGAATAATCAAATTAAATTAAAAGCATTGCCACAGAAAATAAGGAAATAAGCAAATCAGAAAAAAACATCAAGCCCACCCCCCTTTTCCTTTACGTATACTGGATTCTTTGAAGATTTCTTCTTCTTTTATATTTTATTAAGTTTTGAGGAGGATCTCAGGAAAGCCTGCATGCTACTGTCTTACTGCAGCATGGAAAGCCTCAGCTGATGGTTTATTCCTGCTTCAGGCAGCTTTCAATGCGCCTTCCTCTCCTGCACATTCCAGGAGTTCAACAAGCCTGCATCTCTAATTTCTTTTCATCTGTCTCTCTTCCTCTCTGCAGTTCAGTGTGGGGTTTTTGTTCTTCTTGTTTTCTGCAGGTCTGCCTTCTGCCTCACTAAACTTTGAGTTTCTTCTGTCTGCATAGCTGTAAGTTCTTTCACTGATGCACAACTTTAGTTGTTTCATTCCTCAGCTCGGGATTTTCAGTCAGAGAATTTTTTAAAAGACAATTTGATAAAATGCAATCTGCATAACAGGAAGTCAGGCCTGTGAAGCCTCATATTTTCCTATACTATTTCTAAAACTCTCTACTTTTCACTTGCCTTATTGAATTTGATTACAGTTATTCTGATGTTTTTGTTTGGTGGTTCTGAGGCCCCAATGATCTGTAGGCTTCATTCACTTCCTATTTCCTTCTCAGTTTTGGTAGTGTGGCTCTGTTCTTGAATTTTATTTCATTTCCTCCTTGTTTCTTAACATCTTAGCATTGGCATTTTAGTACTTGAGCATGTCTAAAGACTAGAAATGTGCCAAGCATTCTCTACAAATCTGTTTCCTCTTGGTCATGGTTCTGTAGACTGTGCTATCTGGATAACCACTGCATTTCCCTTTTCTGAGCCACAGAGGGCCAAAAGTCTAACAGCTTTCATCTCAGAATCACATCTACACCAGGATATATCTAGGTTAGGTCCAGGAACCAGTGAGAAAACCCTTTAAATGTGTAGTTTCCAGTGTTTCCTTTTCTGGAACTCACCTTCACTCTGCTGCCTCAGTACAATATATGGGCTCAACCCTTGCCAGAGAGGTTTTATGGTAGTTTTATGGAAGGGTTTATATAAAATAATCTGTCAGATGCAAGCTGAGAGATTTGTTGAGTTAATTTCTTGAGCTTGGTCTTTTGTCTCCAGGCCTGACTTCATGTTATGCAGATGGTATTTTACCAAGTTGAAATTCTTTACATGACACTAGTGACCATTTCTTCTACAGACTTTAGAAATACTAGTAAATGTGCACAGTTATGTACACTTTCAATGCTTTGTTGCTAGAAAGGAAGGAAAACTAAGGAAGGGGAAACAAGATTATCCCTATAGCTTAAATCATTTTTATAATGCTCAGAATGAGATATGTCACTGGTAAGCTACAGGAGTTTATTTTTCCGTAATCAGTTATGTCAAGTAAATTATATTTCATCAAGTCTTGCCAATGGATGGGTCCAACCATGGAGAAATTTCTTATGTTGATCTAAATTCTCTCTCTTTGTCTACAAATACATTATTTAGATCTGTATACTTTAGCTACCAAGTTGTCTTATATTTCTGTGATAATTATGCACAGGAAATAAATCTACACACAAAAGATATTGACTTAGCTGTGGAGATAGATAGTTAAGTGGTTGTCATGCGAGCATGGAGACCTTGGTTTGGATGGCTAGAACCGACTTAACAATGCAGGTCAGTGGCATGCATCTGTGATTACAGTCCTACAGAGACACAAATGGGTACATTTTATGCTGTCCTGAAACACAGAGGCACTCATCTCAAAGGACTCCAGTTTGCTGTGTTTATTGACTGCTCCCTTGCTAATGCTAAATTGCAATATAAAAGTTTCTGTGTGTGATAACTGTCAAGGTGAGATTGGAAGAGTTTATTTGAAACATATGGTGCTAGTCAGTCATGATGAAATGAAGCCCCTCCTCGTGGCATCTATCAAAATATAATTAAGCACAATTTTAATTAATATAATCAACTATGGAACAACATAAAGTATTATATGTCAACTGCATGTTAGTTTTGTATTATTTTTGTTTGAAAAATGATTGAGGGTGGTTATTAATTCTAAATTCCAGAAAGCCCTAGAGGCTTATAGTTCTCTCAGAGCTAGGAGGCAGATTCATAGCATACTTGAGAATATGCAATGTCATAATGTAACTTAATTCTTAATTCAGAACCTGCTGTCTCTCACCTTTAAAAATTCCATAGGTTTTTTAGTTGGCAATAGAACACTATCAAACATCTTAAGATTCTGTTTTTATATGCCCAGTATTTAATCAAACTTACCAAGAATAAAGACTCATAAAAAGCATTGGTGGTTTCTTTTCTATATCTTATTCATGAGTTATTAGTATATTGCTGATCAATGAGAATATTCATCCTCTGCTCTTATTTGCTGTCAGAGAAAGTACCTGATCATCCACTGTAGTATAGCTTTTAATTTAATACATTAGTATTTATATATGTACTGTTCAGAAATATATATAATAACAGCAATGTATTATTTTAAGAGATAATGAGTAACTATAAAATCTAACATGAAATTTACCTCAGATAGAAAGAAAATACACAGTAAGGGAAATCTTCTAGGTCTTGTTGAGCCTGTTAGAAAGGTCGTAAGGACTAGGTTCAATTTTATACAGGAGACAAATAAGTATTTTCATCTCCAGCTGAGAAGACATCTTCAAAGGCATTTTTATTCATTTTCAGAACTGTCCTAATTTTAGGTTCTCTTAGTATTCTTTAATTAGCTGAAAAACCATAACTAGAAATGGATATTTCATCAGGCAAATCAATGCTTAGTCTTTTGTCTCTGCACTTTTCATACAATGTCTCTTTCCTTTGAAGTCATGACGTTTAAAATGTTTTGTTTACACAGAATAAAAATAAAGCATCATGTGAACTGAGAATTCTAAGGCAACAAAACAGGCCCAGTCACCAATAGCTAAGTATGAGTAAGAGGAAGTTATATACTCCTCCTGTGAAAAGCAGTGGCTCCACATGATTAATTTCCATTGACCCAGTCATGTATTGCTATAAACACTGACAGCTACAAACACAGTGCCTTTCGTCTGCCATCAGCACTATTACAGCTTCCTGTGAAAGTCATGACTGAACAATGAGTCGGCATCATGAATAGGAAATTGAATAGATGTAAGACATCAGGTAGAAATTCAAATCTCTCAGCTAGATCTCACAGGAACATATAAAAACGACTTTGCTAAACAGGCAAGACTTTCTTCGATGGAACTGGGGTTTTAAGAGAATGTTTATTTCAATCAACATGACTCAAGAGATTAAAACTCTTTATGCCTTCATAGAATATGTCTGTTGTCATATTGGGGGGGTATAATAATTTGTTTTTATTACAAAATGTTCTCTGAATTTGTTCATTTAAAAGTAAAATAACTGTATCTTCATTATTTTTATTGTCATTCCTAAATATTTCCTGAATGTTTACCAATTGCCTTCAATAAACTGTCACCATCAAAAGGCGTGTGAAGCAGCCTCTACCTGTGAGGCATACTGTCTGTTTGGAAAAGAAAACTAGTTTACATTAGCAGATGTTCTAATCACCTCTATTCCTCTTTTCCTTCTTTGGAACCAAGCAACTATAAAGACTTTGGCCTTAGATTTGGCATATTTTTTTTCTTTTTTTTTTTTTTTCTCATGCCACAGGGAAAAATGGGTAACCTACCTGAGATCTTGGGACATCCTATCAGACTGAACATTGGATCCTTCCTTCCCTAATTCAGCATTGAACCATCAATTTGTTTTGATTTAAGTTTGTCAACAATACTGGAAGTTCTCAATTTAGCACCACTAGAAAAAAAATTAAAAACCTCTTTAAATAGATGAATCCCAACCATCTTCTAATCTTTCAGCTGTATCAAATGCAGAGTTTGAATCATTCTGAGTTACTTAGTGGCTCTTTCTTCTGGATTTCATTTTTACCTAAAACAGATATAGTCCTATAACAATTCCATTTGCAGTCTATCACATCTAGTTACTCTCCTTCCCCACAGATGCCCAGTAGGAACCACAATAACAAAAAGACCAGAAAGATGCGCTACAAAGCTGAGTAGTGCTCACTAACGTGACATTTTACAGATGTTACCTAGTGGCACATGTTCAGAATTTGAAGAACAAAGGGAAAGTCACAAGATTAAAATTCATCATAGAGTGAGTTGAAGAAAAAGGAAAAGTCAGTGTGTCCTTTACTTTTCTCATCTTTCTTGTGACATGGTATCTGATACGCTTTATTGTAGTGACTAGTTTGTTGCCCATCCCTACCCCCAATGAAAATGTAGGTAAGTGAATGGCAGACTATCTTCTCAGAGGCATGTGGAATGCTAAGTGATAGAGATTTTAAAATATTTAATGAATGGGGAAGATGATGACCCAAGAAGGTGTGGAATCTGTCAGAAGGGAATGCCACTCTGGATCTTAAGGGTCAGGATTTCAATGGCTGATATAGTTAAGAAATAATATGTCTGACCATTTCTGCTTATCTAGATATGGGAACACGCTGATGATTTGTTGAAGTATTCTTTTAAATGCTGAAAGACAGAAGGAATAACATAGAAGGAAAGTCCCCAAACAACGCTTACAGTCACAGCTTGACAGCTATTGGAAAAGCTGCTCTATCATATAATTGACTTTCCTCCGCTCTTAGTTAAGTTGAACACCTGGCAATGGAGTCTAGCCTTAAGCTTTGTGGCCAATGTCTTGTCACATCCCATGTCCCAGAAATTTTTAGTATTCTAATCTCTCAGGCTTGAGAGTTTTGGTACAATGCTATGTACCAAAACACAAGAAAAGGGGAAATTCACCATGGGTTGGCCAATCACTATATTTCAACAAGACCATGATTTTTCTCTACTCATGATAGCTTTCACAGAAACTCACCTGAGATTTAGAATTGCATTTTAGTATAAGGATTATATACCGAGAATACTTTGATGAAAGTGGGAAAGGCCATGAGACAAATGGCACAGAAGCGTATTCTTTTTTTTCCCCATTAATTTATTTATTCACTTTACAGCCCTCCTCTCTCCTCTCCTCCTTGTATTCTTAAGCTAGAATATTATCTTGGTGAAAGACGATGCTTGCCAGTGTGGAAACTTCAATGTACATAAAGTTCAAGTTTTTAGAAAGTTTTTAGATTTATCTGTCACAGATGTCTCGTCTAAGTGGGCATGCCTGTTGGAATAAAGGAAAAGACAATTCAGAAACAGGAAATGCATTTATTGAATACCTACCTCAAAACTGAAAATGCAATGCTTGTCTTACAGAGGAAATGGTAATTTTCATGGAGATCAAGAAAATCCGACACAGTCCCAGAGACACTAGAAAATAAGAGAAAACGTCTATTTTAGTTGGATGGAAATTAGAGGGGTACTTTGAAACACAGAGAAGAAACAAAAATTTTGAAATTAAAATTATTATCTGTAAGAATTCTAACTTTAAAAATGCATCAGAAATTGTCATTGAAGTTTGGTGTATAAATCAACATTTTCTTTAGAAGTAGCAACATTATGCCTATGCTACAAATCAATAACATTTATGAACAAGTTAAAAACATTAATGATCCATATTTGATCAGTTGATATTATATATTAAAATACCACAATGTACCAGCTAAATATTGCAATTATTATGTGCTCGCCAACATCTTTTTTTTAAATGTTAACCAGCCTGAAATGAGCTTTGCACACTGTAGGTGTGTCAAGTTATCATAGTGTACAACCTACCAATATGTACAACAAGAGCACAAGTTAGAAAAATGATATGTGTAGTTTTTCTATATACTTGCCACAATTGTGTGTTTTAATTTCAATTATTGATACATTGACAATTTTCCCAATAGACAGAAAATTCCTATATGCAAAGGTGTTTGACATTCTCACCATTGAATTTTTAGGAATTTAAAGTGTCGTAGATCATGTGTATGTATTATCCTTTACTAATTCTTCCTAAAAGTCATTGTGAGTAGTTTGTCATCCAAATTCCTCTTTTGAAACAATATAAAATATGCTAAACATATTCAAATTACGTCAGTAATTTCAACTTCATGCTTTTCACAAACCATCATGATTATCATGACAACAAATATGTTCCTAATCTTCAAGATGTCTCTGGTATTAATCCCACTCAGTCTTTCCTGTCCATTTGCAGTCTCCAAGCAATCATTAACATGTTTTATATAACTACTTACTAGTTTGCTAGTCTTAGAATTGTGTTCATAATTAGAATTATAATGGGAACTTACACACACATACACATGTACACACATACAAACACACACACACTGTGTACAGACACATACACAATACAAAAATACACACTGTGTACATACACATACACACACACTCTTCTTACCTGAATTTCTTTACTCAGAATAAATATTTTAGGATACATACATTTTGTAGCATAACTCAGTTTCTGTATTTTTCTTACATAAAAGTATTCTATTATGTAGGTATATCTCAGTTTATTAATCTACCCATCTGGAGATAGACATTTGACTTCTTTCCAGACTGGAGATATTTAAAAAATAAAATGAATACAAGTATACATATACAATTCTTTGTATAGACATGCACTTCCACTTACTTTGAGAAAATATTAAAGAGAGGAGAGACAGGTGTACAACAAACACTGTGAAAATGCTTAAATTTTATCAAATCAGATTAATTAGTTTTCACTTTCACCAGTTCATGAATTCTCATTCCTTCTATTTCATGGCCAACATGATACATAGCTGTGATATTTAATTCACATTAATCAATTCTTTTAATTCTAGCCATCCTAATAGGTAACTCATGTTTTTACTCTAATTTTCTTCAAAGCTAATGTGATAATTCTCTCAAAAAATATTTTCCTTTGCTTCCCATATTTTCACATCATATTTATTTTTCTATTTAGAATTGTAATTTGAGACTTCTTAGTTAGTGTTAGATTTGGAACTAGGAATTATTTCATCCTCTCTTGCTTATTTCTCTAAGTCTCTTAACATGTCCTTAATTACTCTTTAATTTTCAGGAAGATTGGTTTACCTATAGAATATAGTTTGGCTCCATATCTAATACTCCGAGTCCAAGTTGCAGATATTTTCTCTTATGTTTGCTTCTAGTTCTATAATTTAATGTTTTATACTTTGGACTCTGATACATTGTATGCTAATTTTATTGATGCAAAGTAACAATTAAATGCCTCTCTCCTTGGTTTGGTTTGGTTTGGTTTGCTTGTGATTGTGGGGAGTACCACATTGACCTCCAATTTTTATATATTTAACTATATATATTATAAAAAGAAACAGCAGGAATCACAGAAGATTCTGCTTTCTGATTGGCTCATGGGTGTAAGGGAAGTTAGATTAATGTAAATTAGATTTAATGAATATCTAGGGGCTTCTGATATAGTCTCTTATTACAGGGCATGAACATCCACTTGGCTGTGAACAATTAGCATAGCAGCATATGGACTAAAAACAAGGTTTATGGCTTGGGATTGTTTTCAGCTGCTAATAGCCTTGCAAAGTGGGCAGAGCCCAGTTTAGGCTGAAGCCAGGTGAAACCAGGAGAGAACCTATTTAAGGATGAAGTGGGTGGAGACCTAGAGTATCCACACTAGAGACAACGAGATGCAAGGCAGTTTGTATCATTTGATGGAGAAAATGATGGTGGACTGAAAAGCTGATCTCAAACAGAGCTGAAAAATTATGGCCAGCTCTCCCTGAGACAGAAATAAGCTGGTGACCAGAGAAGGCCTCAGCAAAGCAGCAAAAAGCCAAGGAATAAACCCTGTGGCACAGCTTTTGCCTAGAGGAGTTCAACCAGTTCAAACAGTGGCCTGAATAGAACTGTTGTCAGCCTCCAAGACTGAGGCAGAGTGGCTGAGTGGCTAATACAAACTGAGTAAGTTGCCTTATGGACAGCGGAGGCCTTCCCCAGAGAAGAAAGCCTCAAGCCTCATTTAAGGTGAAGCTGCCATGGCTAATTCATCCTCAAGGACCTATATCTGAGATATTCATGAAAAAAGACTGTTGACTAAGTGCCTTAAAGGATCTACTCCTGAGGTGTTCCTGACAACTGAGGACCTGCCCCAGAGACTGTGTTCCTGATGACTGAGGACTTGCCTCAGGACTGTATCCTTCCAAAAGGTTAGGATTAGTTATTAGGTAATAGTTGTTATAATAATTAATAGGCTTAATTACTAGGTAATGGGTTGTAGTCCTTCTTAGGGATAGTAGTTATGTAAGTGTTTGTATTTGTTATAAATGTTTATAGTTATTAGTAAATATATTGGATAATTATAAGTTTTGGTTTCAGAAAACTATATACTCTGTTCTTTGTAGATTTTGGATATTAGCCCTGTGTCAGATGTGGGGTTGGTAAAGATTTTCTCCCAGTCTGTAGGCTGCCATTTTGTTTGAAAGACAGTGTCTTTTGCCTTACAGAAGCTTTTCAGTTTCATGAGGTCATTTATTGATTGTTGGTCTTAGATTCTGAGCTTTTAGTGTTCTGTTCAGAAGTTTGTCACCTATGCCGATGAGTTTGAGGTTTTTCCCCACTTTCTCTTCTAATAGATTTAGTGTGTCTGGCCTTATGTTAAGGTCTTTGATCCAGTTCGGCACAGGCGACAACTTCCCTTTCTCCACACCCTCGCCAGCTTGTGCTGTCATTTGAGCTTTTGATCTTAGCCATTCTGACAGGTGTGAGATGGAATCTCAGAGTTGTCTTGAGTTGCATTTCTCTGATGATTGAGGATGCTGAGTATTTCTTCAAGTGTCTCTCAGCCTTTAGGAATTCCTCCTTTGTAAATTCTCTGTTTAGCTCTGTTCCCAATTTTTGATTGGATTATTTGGTTTCTTGGCATTTAATTTCTTGAGTTTTTGTAAAGTTTGGATATTAGCCCTCTGTCAGATGTGGGGTTGTTGAAGATTTTTTTCCCAATCTGTTTTGTTTGAATGACAGTGTCTTTTGCCTTACAGAAGCTTTTCAGTTTCATGAGGTCCCATTTATTGATTGTTGGTCTTAGGTCCTGAGCTGTTGGTGTTCTGTTCAGGAAGTTGTCACCTGTGCCAATGAGTTCGAGGGTTTTTCCCACTTTTTATTCAAGTAGATTTAGTGTGACCAGCCTTATGTTAAGGTCTTTGATCCACTTGGACTTAAGTTTTGTACAAGGTGATAAGTATGGGTCTAATTTCATTCTTTTACAAGTGGACATCCAGTTGGACCAGCACCATTTGTTGAAGATGTTGTCCTTTTTCCATTGCGTGGTTTTGGCTTCTTTGTCAAAAATTAGGTGACCATAGGTGTGTGGGTCCATTTCTGGGTCTTCAATTCGATTCCATTGATCTACTGGTCTGTTTCTATACCAATACCATGCTGTTTTTACTACTATTGCTCTGTAGTACAGTTTGAAATCTGGGATGGTGATACCTCCAGATGTTTTCTTATTGTACAGGATTGCTTTAGCTATTCTGGGTTTTTTGTTGTTCCACATGAAATTGAAAATAGCTCTTTCCAGATCTATAAAGAATTGTGTTGGTATTTTCATAGGAATTGCATTGAATCTATATACTGCTTTTGGTAGGATGGCCATTTTTATTATGTTGATCCTACCTATCCATGAGCATGGGAGATCTTTCCATCTTCTAAATTAATTTCTAATTTCTCAAGAAATTAAATGCCAAGAAACCAAATAATCCAATCAAAAAATGGGGGACGGAGCTAAATAGAGAATTCACAAAGGAGGAATCCCTAATGGCCTAGAGACACTTGAAGAAATGTTCAACATCTTTAATCATCAGAGAAATGCAACTCAAGATGACTCTGAGATTCCATCTCACATCTGTCAGAATGGCTAAGATAAGAAGCTCAAATGACAGCACATGCTGGCAAGGGTGTGGTGAAAGGGGAACTCTTCTCCATTGCTGGTGGGAGTGCAGGCTTGTGCAACCACTATGGAGGTCAGTCTGGCGATATCTTAGAAAACTTGGAATAGCTTTGCCTCAGGACCCAGCCATACCACTTCTGGGTATACACCCAAATGACTCCTCACAGAATCATAAGGAAGTTTCCTCATCTATGTTCACAGCAGCCTCATTTGTAATAGCTAGAAACTGGAAACAACCCAGATGTCCCTCAACTGAAGAATATATTAAAAAACTGTGGTACATCTACACAATGGAATATTACTCAGCTATCAGAAACAATGAAATTATGCAATTTTCAGCCAAATGGATGGAACTAGAGAAGCTCATCCTGAGTGAGCTAACCCAGACTCAGAAGGATGCACATGGTATCTATTCACTTATAGTAGGATTTTAACTATATAGTACAGAATATCTATACTACAACCAACGCACCAAAGGGAACATGGGTATAGACTTTTTATTTTGTGTGTGTGTGTTTGTTTGTTTTTTAGTTTTCTCTCCCTGGCAATGAGATACTTTTCACTGGTGGTACTGCCTTGTAGGTCCCCAGTGTATGAGGAGGCTCTTGGCCCTCATATGATTTCTGAACTGGTGTGAGGGACTGTTATGTAGGGACACTCCACTCTAGAGGAGTGGGATGGAAGGGTTAGGGGGTAGAGGGTGGGAGGCAGGGCTGGGAAGGGGGGAAAGAGGACAATATGATGGAGATGTAACCTGAAGCAACAAATAAATAAATTTATTTATTTAAAAAAAGAGAACTATACACTGTGAATTGCCTCTTTTCAGAATCAATAGTACATATACATATTGTTGTATAAATAAAATAATTTTATTTTACCTCATTATATTTATCTGCGAACTAACGTTTTTGCTATATCTTCATAAGTGTTTAAAAAAAAAAGCAATGTTAGTGTTCGAAGC
The DNA here is from genome assembly GCA_907164525.1 of Lophiomys imhausi. Lineage (NCBI taxonomy): Eukaryota > Metazoa > Chordata > Mammalia > Rodentia > Muridae > Lophiomys > Lophiomys imhausi. The sequence continues at coordinate 4,680,831 of CAJQZJ010031840.1, forward strand.
TAGTTCTTCTAAAGAGCCATTTTCACTGTCACAGCTTTTTTTCCATTTATTTAATATTACATATTAAAATAAGTCTGTAGTTTTCATTTATTTAGTTAGTATTATGTTAATGCATAAGAGCTACATTGCCCTGGCAGGTATGTGGAGATCAGAGAACAATTTTATGGATTACGTTCTGTACTCACAATATATATGCTTTCTAGGTATCACACTTTTGTTTTGATACAGGGTTTCTCTGTGTAGCCCTGGCTGTCCTGGAACTCATTCTGTAATCCATTCTGGCCTCAAACTCAGAGATCCTGGCCATGGGATTTTTGCCAGGATTGCAATTCAAGGCATGAAATTCCATCCTGTAAAATAGACCTCAGATACATTCTACAAACAAAATTATTTTAACATGTTGAATGTTTTTCTCAAATCTATGAGAGGCAGTATCAGAACAATTCTATCAGTTCAAAGAAAAAAAAAGAGAGAATAAGAAAACAAGTCCTCAGTTCTGAATCTGTTTCTTAGCAAGACAGGTGACTTCCACACACAGCTGTGAAGTCCACAGAAGAGAAGCTTCAAGCTCTCACCCTGGATATGGCTTTGGAAGGTTCCGGGGAGCACTGTGACCTAACACTTGAAGCAACCCTCACTCTGTCTGAATTTGTAAATACCAGAATGACTTTAAATGGAAGAAGCTAAAAATATTTGTCTCTGTGCTCTGTCTTTTGTCACACATTGTGATTTGTTTAAACAGGTAGTTCAGCATAGTGGAATGATACTAAGCATGGAACACCTAATTCAAGTTACAGCGTAGGCAATGGTAGTAACAAATCATTTTGGTGAATATAAATTAGAAAACATTTCAAGTGTTTATATAGGTGGCACATTGCTAATGGGTGAGCACTACTGATAAAATGTTGGGCTATCACAGCAAACATCATCATTAAATTAGCATTTTAATGTTCCTCTATAAATTATTCTTGTTATTAATAGAAACCAGTAAGGTGAAATGGTAAAAGGGAAAATCATCCCTCTTTAATACCTTTTTTTGAAAGATTCAAATAACACAATATTGAAACCGAA
>CAJQZJ010031840.1:4701901-4719986 GCA_907164525.1 Lophiomys imhausi
CCTATGATCTCTCAGGACTTGTAGTATATCTGACCAGGCCCTTCTAGCTTTTAACGTTTCTGAGGAGAAGTCAGGTGTAATTCTGATGGGTCTGCCATTGTATGTGACTTGACCTTTTTCTCTTACAGCTTTCAATATTCTTTCTTTGTTCTGTACATTTGGAGTTTCAATTATTATGTGGGAGAGGAGTTTCTTTTCTGGTCTAATCTGTTTGGTGTTCTATAAGCCTCTTGGATTTTATTGGCATCTCTTTTTTCAGGTTTGGGAAGTTTTCCTCTATGATTTTGTTGAAGATATTTCCTGGACCTTGGAGTCGGGAGTCCTCTCTTTCCTCTATACCTATAATTCTTAGGTTCCGTCTTTTCATTGAGTCCTTGATTTCTTGGATGTTGTGGGTGAGAGATTTTTTAGCCTTCTCATTTTCTTTGGATGTTGTACTGATTTCCTCCACTGAATTTTCAATGCCTGAGATCCTGTCTTCCATCTCTTGCATCCTATTTTTTATATTCACATCCGTAGTTCCTGTTGTCTTCCCTTGGTTCTCTACTTTGTCTTTTAACTCTGACTGTGTTTTCTTTATTGTTTCTATTTCTATTTTCATGTCTTGTATGGTTTTGTTCATTTTGTACATTTCCTTCTCCAGCTTGCTTGTGTTTGTATGAAAATCTTTCATAGCTTTGTCCTTTTTCTGTTCAAGCTCTGTCACCTTGGCTTGGAGCTCTTTAATGGTGTTGTTCCTTGTTTTGATTTGTAGAATTGTGGCTTCTTTGAATTCCTTCATAGATTTAAGTTCTACTTGCAGAGACTCTATCACTTTCCATAATGCAGAATTGTCAACGTTTTCATGTGTTTCTGTTGGTGTGAGGTCATCTGAATTGGATGAGCTAGGATAATTCTGCTTTGTTGGAGTCATATTTCCTTGATTTCTATTTTTTTTTTTTTACCTTTGGCCATTGGGTGCGTTTAGCTGTCTGTTCTTGTCGTTTTCTGTCCTTGGATCCACTGTGGATGCTTTGGTGCAGGGGACGAGTTATTTGGCTATCTGTCGTTGCTTACAGGGGGATTTCAGGGTCACTGTGGTTTTAATCATCTGAGTCACTGTGAGCTGGTGCAGCCTATTCCCAGGTTGTGAGTAATGGACCCGAATTGTTTCACTGCTCTCAATTCAGACTTCTCTATGTTGCACTCTGAGTTATCAGCCTGTAATGGTTCTGATGGTATGGACCTGTTTGCCCAGGCAGAGATTCTATGAGCTTTGTTTGTCGTCACGGAGGCTGACAGGGTCTGGCTCCACACCTAATATGTCTGGATTTTCCAGATTACAGCTATGGTCCCGATTTCTGGTTTCTCACTAGGCTTCTCGCCACAGGCCTGGCCTCTGAGCCTGATTCCCTCCTTGTCTGCGTATCCGCAGCTCTCCCTCCCTGGCTGCTTGGCCATGGGTGCACAGAGCCCCGGATCCCCCGGCCGCCTGAGTGGACCTCTCACCCCAGCAGCTCAGCCGTGGGTGCGCTGATCCCTGGCCCAGCCCACGCCTGACTCTCTCCCCAGTTGTCCTGCCGTGGGTTCGCGGGGATTTGGCCCTGCCAGCCGGGCTCCCTCCCCAGCTGCGCTGCCGTAAGTGCGTGGGATTCGGCCCCTCCCTCCCGCCTTTGTGTTCCCAGTTTCCCGTGCTCTGTCGGAATCTCCTGCCCTCTGCTTCATGAGCGGCTGCGGACCCCCCACTGAGCCCCCTGTTTGTTCCTTGCTAAGATTTCCACTATCTCGCAAAATTTTTTAAGTGGGTACAAGTTCTACCTGAGGTGTGGGGAGTCCAATAGGCTAGTGAACTATCGCCAAGTGGGCTCTGATTCTGCCTGCTGTGAGTTGGGGACGATCTTACCAGGCGCCTCTCCAAATAGGAGTTCCCGAATCCCGGGTTTAGTGGCTTCCATGTGTGTGAGAGATGGGGAGCGAGCCTTACCCTGGGACTTTTAACAGTCCCTTGGGAGCTGTGAGTGTCCCCGGGAGGGTCTAGCCCCTCCGGTTTTTGCACAGTGCCCAATAACTGTGTTTTTTATGGCTCTTTTTTCCCCGCGTTCAAAATGCGTCAGTGTAGGTTGCCACCATCTTCCCTCAATAAGTGCAGTTTTGAAGTGAATGTTGGTAGTCATTCAATTATGTCTGCAAGTAAAACAGAAATGAGAGAGAGAGAGAGATGCAACAGTGTCACACACTTACCAGTAACTTGTGGCATTTCACAGATCTAGTAAAAAATAAACTTGAGCAGGGAAGTACAGTGGCTCTGAGCAAATTCCTTCAAGGTTAATACAAGGGTTTCTTCCAAAAATATTTTACGTATAGCAACAAAAGAACAAGTGAATCAGAGGTCTGTAGCATATGCTTATTTCTGTACCTGAACCATTCCTGTTATAGTCTAATGAAAGCTACAAGTTGTTGACCTCCAGAATGAACAGGGAGGAAGTGACAAACAGTTCCAGATCAACCTACAAAAAGCCAGCATGCTACCATTTTTACGTTATAATGATCACCATTAGAGAGATATGTTGGGAGTCTGAAAATATCAAATAATCTACCATATACCTATATACAAACAGCCAGGTAAGGAGTATGTGAAAGCCACATTTTATTTATTTGTTTATTTATTTGTTTATTTATTTATTTATTTATTTATTTATTTATTTATTTATTTTTTGGGGGAGGTTTTCGAGACAGGGTTTCTTTGTGTATCCTTGGCTTCCCTGGTCTCACTTTGTAGACCAGGTTGGCCTCGAACTCACAAAGATCTGCCTGCCTCTGCCTCCCAAGTACAGGGATTAAATGCGGGGGCCACCACACCCGGCAAGAAATCACTGTTGAGAGTGTACTGACAATTGTGTTATATCCTGCCCCCTTCATCTCCTAGAATTCCTACAGATCCTGTTTCAGTAGCTGAACCTTCTCAGGGCTCCCACACCATCATGAAAGTCTCCCACAGCAATAGCTGCATCTAGTTCCCATAAGTCCTTTTGGATGTTCTGCATAGTTCTCAGTTCAGACACTGGAAAACACTGGCTTATCCAGAGTAGGAGTGGGACACAGTGAAGTGAAGTAAATATTAGTTTCTTAGGAAAATAAAAGGAAGCAGAAGGGTGGTGGTCGTCACCATTTACTCTCTTAGAGCATTTTTCTCAAATCCAGAATATCCTTTATATTGTTCTTCCACAAGAGGAAGGCATATACCCCACTCACTATCTTAATGTTGGGCTATTTCATGTAAACAAATACCTTGAAATTATTTTACTAAAACCTCTTTAGCTTACAAGCCCAGAGCTCCTTACAAATGAGTCTCCCATTAACTTCCCAGTGAATATAACTATCACAAATTATTTCTCAATAATCTCTGTGGCAAATATTATTTTTATTCCTCACAAGGGGTTAATTAATACATGTAATGTAGGGGGAGTCACAGAAATAAATCAACACTGAATTGAGACCACACCCTCATTTAAGAAATAAAAGAAAAGATGTTGATTGAGATAGTATGTTTATAAAAAAAAACCAAAATGATAAATATGCAATAAAATGTAATCTAATAGTTAACCAAACTTAGCTTATAAATGCAAATATTATGAAATTCATAGAAAGTGAGTAATTTTGTGTAAATTGCTGGGAAATTTATGTTATTGTATGAATGTTACATTTCATTCTGTTACGAAATCTATATTAGAGTTAAATAAATGCTAGGGTTAAAATGGTGAGATTAGGTACACCAAGGAAGATAAATATGAGTGGGTATCGCTGGACATAATATAGTCACGCTGTCCAAATAAGAGCAAGCACAGGCTTCAGGTAAAAGAGCAATGTCAATCTGCGAAGGATCTGTCCAGCTGGTACACACAACCTGTAACAACAGGTGAAAGGATCTGTTGTCCTTCCTCCTAGTAAATTTCCCAACATTACACGTACTCAGAATTTCATATTTATTCCTTCATTTGATGCATCTAGTTGTAACTGACTGAATTATGGGTAAGAATGGGTTCTAAGAAAGCTTCCACTTGCTCCAGGAAGGAAGCCACCCCAGAGATGGACAAAGAGAAGGGGAACTGAGAACCAAGACTGATAAGCTCAGATATTAGAGGGAGTCCTTTATTACTGTCTCTTGACTCTGTCTGCCCTCCTCTCTGGAGGAAATATTTAATTATACCTTTGATTTCCCATCTGCTGAAAGAATTCTTGAAATGAACTTTTGCAAACACCTCTGTTAAGCTATTGCATACTTTGATGTGCAAATCCTGTTCCATTAAAACTCCTGTCCCCTGAAGCAAATTTGGTTTTTTGACAATATATAAAGTGTTATCTTTCAATCTGGGTTAAAGAAGAAATTGTTTTGTTATTTTGGAGCTAAACCAGCTTTAGTGTATATATTTTGAGATCTCAAAGGACAATTTGTTTGTATTGAGTAGGCCTTTTGTAAGTAGCTTTTAAACTTAGGTCTTTCCAAATCCTATCTGTGTGTCTCTGCATTCTAATTATTGGGATCAGAGACCTGTGGTTCCCATCTGAAGGGATTAAAGATGTGTTCCACCACTCCTGGATCGAAGTTTTTCTCTATTTAGAGTTTGCTTTGTATCAGGCTGACCTTGAGCTCTGAGATCTGCCTGTTTCTGTCTCTAGTGTGTTGGGATTACAAGAGATGGATAGGGCATCTTCAAAAACCCCAAGAGATCTGCAGAATATGGCATTCAAAGATGTTATCTTAAATTAAGATTTTTTGATATTAAGACATATCAGCTCCTGACAGCACCCCCTATTCTACTCCAAGTAGAAGATAAGCATCGAAGAATCTCCAGTGTGAGATGGTTGAATTAGTAGCAAGCCTATCTCTTGGCATGAAAAAACTCCTTGCTTCAACTGCAGACAGACTGCTGTCCAAAAAGGACAAAACTTGGTAGCAGGGAAGTCGACAGCCTAGCTCTGCCAAGACAGCTTAGGTAAGTCCTTCATAATTCCTGCTCTACAATCAATGTCTGTCAGAGAAACAGAACCAAAAGGCTGAAGACTGATGCTGGAATGTGTGGAGAGAAAAGGGGAACTGTCCAGGCAGTCACTGGTTTGTCATTTCTTAGTATTGAAAGCTGCAGGCCCTGCACTTCCTATATAATCAGATATATTTGTCCCTCTCAGGTCTCTGAGGTGGTTGAAGAATAGACAGCTAGAGTCTCATAGTTAAACTTTGAATTGCTTAGGAATCAAGAGGGCGTTCTAGATCTAAGAAGATGGTTATAATAGTGATGCAAGTTAGTTTGAAAGCTAAGTCAGCTATAGAACTTTAAATTCATGGAGATGGTTAGATGGTAGAATGTTAAAGTCAGGGGCCAATTATGTATGAACTGGACTTGGGGAAGGTATACTTGGCCATTTAACTCTCATAAATGTGACATATTTATTTCTGTTGTTTTGTATAGTATTTACTGACATTAGAGAAGGAACCATTTGTTGGACTGAAAGGGGAAGCTGTTGGGGGGAAGAGGGTGGAAGGGTGGGACAGGAAGAGGGAATAAGGAAGGGTTTGTGACTGAGATGTAACTTGAAGAAAAAAAATAAAGTATTTAATAAAAAAAAACTGTCCCCATTCCTGTTCATTCTCTTCATCCTTCCACAATTACTAATGGTTCACATGATTTTAATGAAATCTATTTTTCCAATGATATCTCATGGCTATTCTAAAGCTTGAATACACTCAGAAATATATTCACAATAGAGTGACCTTGCAATTACAAAGTAATTGTAGCAGGAGAAGCCTGGTAAGCTGGAAAGGTGGGGAAGGGGAAATGCGTACTCTACTATTATAGAAAAATCTAAGTTAAATGATATTTGAAGGAAAACTAAGGTTTTCATGGTTACTTCATTTTTTTATCCTTTAAGTACTCATATCTTTCTAAATAGACAGATAAAAATAGTACCCTTTATATAAGAAAAACAGTGAAATTCGATTGACTGTCCAATATGTCTCAAGACAATAGAAAGGAAAACTTACTCTACATTTTTTAATTCAGTCATGCTTTAGAAACTTAATAAATAGTATGCATATTTAGGTATATGTGCATATGTTTTTCAGGTGGATGTACACATGGAGGCCAGTGGACAACTTCAGTTATCTCCCCCCCCGCAAAAAAAATATATATATATATAATTTATTATAAATTTATATATATATATATAATTTTAGTAAGGGATTCTCACTGGACTTGGAATCACCAAGTAGGCTAGGCTAGCTGGTCATGAAGCCCCAAGAACCTGCCTGTATCAGAGGCCTTTCCAGTGTTGGGATTAAAAGTATGTACTACCAGGCCAGCTTTTTTTTTTTTTCTTTTTTAAACATGGTTCTAGGAATTGACTGCATCTCCATTTGTTTGCAAGCAATTTCTGTACTAACTGGGTGACACTATCCCACAAATTTTGACTGATTAATGTGTGTTATGAAGCTAAAATTCTATTAAAACATTGATATTAGTATTAATCAAAAGAATTGGCTATGTACAAACTATGTTCTGAGTATGAATAGGCCAGTTCTAGCTATTGAAAAGAAAACTGTCTGTGCTTACTTTCTTCCAAGTCCCTGTCATTCATATAGTCCCTGAACATTTGGGTGGCATGAGATTCTCCTAGCATGACAATTGGTTGTCTCGATGAGGTACCCCAAGAATAAATACAAGATTTGGAAGGAAGCTTGTGAGAGGGTCAAAAGTACAGAACATCACTGGCAACATTAAGCTGGCCAACTGGTCAACAAGTTCATTTGAAATTTAAGAAGTCAAGGTAAGTATTATCCCACACCTCTTGAAGAAAATAACCCTGAAATATGGAAAGACAAGGGAATGGTAAATGCTCTTGTTGACATTTTAAACATATTTTATGCCTTGCTTCCCAAGATTCCTTAAGAAACCAGGATTCCCAGTGGTGTCTATTCAAGATCTGCCTCCTCTATACAATCACTTTTTTCTTTTTCCTTTATTTTTTATTTCTTCAAGTTACATCTCAATCGCAGTCCCCTCCCTATTCCCCCTCCAGTCCCACCTCCCACCCTCAACCCCCCATCCTCTTCCCTTTTTTTTTTCTTTTAAGTTTAAGGTATATCTTATTTCCCCCTATAGTTTCCCCTTTCAGTCCAACAAATGGCTCTTTCTCTTATAATAATAAATACAATACAGTACAAGAGGTAATTAGGCCACAGTTATGAGGGTTATATGGCTTAACGTACATTCCCAATGACCAGTCCATATGTATTTGGTAGCTGACTTTAGCATTCTACTATCTAACCATCTCCACTTTTTTCTTCAGTCAAAATAACATTTTCATTCTATGGCTTAGAGCCATATAAACATTGCATGAGTTCATCTGTTAATGATTGCTGGGCTGATGGCTAACTCTGGTAACATATTGGTCATGAAATTATGTATTTTTATGGCAAGTGACTCAAAATAATTAAGTGAAGACACTTGGTACAGTTAGAAGATGCACCACAAATGACAACTGATTACTTAAATGTCGTGTAATAAACTCAAAGATATATATATATAAAACCCTCATTTCATCTTCAGGGTAACTCTATGAGTTTGGGATTGCAAGACTGTTTTCCAGGTGAGGTAATGCTTGGAAAAAGTAAAGAGCTTGGAAACAAATTGCTTCTTATCCAGGAAAATACAGAGCTTGGATTTGCTCCCAGATGTGTATAAGACTCAGTATTTGCTCTCAGCCACTATGACTATTGCCTCCTGGGCTAATAAAACCTGTTTCCTTTCTCAAGAATATGAAATTTTCTTGAGCTTCATTTTCTTCTAATGTTTCACAAATATTTCTGTGAGGGTAGCAGGAAGAAACAAAATATAAATACTCGTTTTAGATAATCTTGCCTTCACTGCACCTAGGGGTACCCCTGTACCTAGGGGGTATTATTCATATGTGTATATACATGTCTATATCTAAAAATCCACTTTATTGGTTACTTTTATCATTGCTCTAAGTACACAAAAGAAGCAACTTAGTGGAAGAAAGGTTTATATAGGATTATAGTTCCTAGGAATACAGTTTTATGATATGAAAGCCTTAATGACAGAAGCGTGAGATGGCTGATACAATTTCATCTACAGGCAGGAAACAGAATTCACAAAAAGTATAGCTGGGATTGTCCCATCCCAGATCCTCTATTGAGGCTCTACCTCCTAAAAATCCTACAACCTTCTGGAACAGAGCTGCCAGCTGGGAAAAAGTGTTCAAATGCATGAGCATGTGGACATTTCACATTCATGACACAGTGCACACCTTAAGGAAGCAGACTTTCAGATTTCAAGTCTGCCAACCACCCTGATTCACTCCAGTAGGAATGGCTCCATATTAAAAGATTAAGGAGAAAATAAAAGAAATGTATACAATGATATCTGCTCAGAATCTCTAACTCTACTTATAAGAACATTTCATTTTATTGATGTTGCAGATATGAATTACTGCTGGCAGTATTTGGAGTTTACTCTCCTCTCATCCTCAGTTTGTAAGATTTATGTGCAGCTGACCCAAGCTTCACTCCTTGGAGTCAAATATGATCTAGAACCATCCTATTGACCATTTCATGGTTATAATAATTTATTTATAGTTAGTCATGTGATAAAACCATCAGTCTTTGTAAGTATTTATGCCACAAATTTTAGGTAAAAGACACATATCCAAACAAGAAGCACTGGATGATAATCACCTGTAATCCCAGCACTCAGAAGACTAAGGTATGTGGACTACAAGATAGAAGCCACAAGAATGAAGACACCTGGCAATATATAGACAGGAAGACCTTGTCTCAATTTAAATAGTGAGACAAGGAGAGAGAGAAAGAGAGAGGTGGAACAGAGAGAGGAAGAGAGGAAAGGGTAGAAGGGAAAGAAAAGGAGGGGAGGGGAGGAGAGAGAAAGGAGAAGAGAGGGAAAGGAGAGGGAGAGGGGAGGGAGAGGGGGAAGGGAGAGGAAAAGGAAGAGAGAGGTGAGGGAGAGAAGAGGGGGAGAGGGAAAGGGAGAGGGAAGTGGAGAGGGAGGGGAAGAGGGAGAGGGTGAGAGAGAAGGGGAGGAGAGGGGGAGGGGAGAGGGAAGAGAGGGGGAAGGGAGGGGGAGGAGAGAGGGGAAGGGAGACTGTGTTTCTGTTTATCTATGTCTATGTTCCATATCTTCTCTCCCTCAGAGCCCTGGGATGATTTACCTCCTCTATCAAAGATCACCTCTACACTTAGACCTTGATTTGTGCAGGCACTATTCACTTAAGGAAAGCAGAACTCCTTGGAGAAAAGATTCTAGCCAAAGTTGGGTCAGAGAAATTATAAGATGATCCCAAAATATTTTGTTAGATCTAAACAGTTACAATATCCAGAAAATAATAGGAAAGTGACAAGAAAACACAGTAAATGTACCTTAAGGGAACCCACTGACCAAATAAAGAATTTTAAGATCAAAGAAAATGAGAAATTTTACTGTAGCCAATTAATTAAAGTCTTCCTTCATATGTGAAAATATAAATGAGGAAATTAAAATTTGTTGAGGAATATCTATCTGCTTAAATTCAAAGAACCTCCACCAGGAAACCTTAATTACAAATAGAACAAAAAGAAGACTATCAAAAATTTTCTCACTAATACTAAGTTCGACTTGAAGAAGACAGGAGAATACCGTTGCTTTGTGATACTTTGTCTCTCTCAAGTTGCACAATCTAAATCTATGTGTGACAAATAAAGAGGCCAATACTGTGGAGGTTTTGAAATATTTTTAGTGAAAATACACTCCTATAATTTTCAACAATGATAAAACATTAAGTAATAATTTCAAAAAAAATATTTAACAACAAGAGCACAATGAGTAAGAATTACAGTTAGCAGTTAGAGATGTCACGTGCTAAGAAACTAACTCAGCACCTTCCTTGGAGGCTTAACAGAAAGACAAATCAGGGACCCAAAGAACAGATGCTCTTTGCCTAGTATCATTGTATTATCAATAATAGCTTTAGGATGTCCCAGACAAACCCTAATCCTCAATGTGGAAGATGTAGATAGATAGATACATAGATACATAAATAGATAGATGGATAGATAGATACATAGATAGGTAGATAGATAGATACATAGATACATAAATAGATAGATGGATAGATAGATACATACATAGATAGATACATAGGTAGATAGAATTGCTAGATAAGTGATAATTGATAGATGATAGAGGATTGAAATAGATGATTAGTATGTTTTATATTTTTTTTCTAAAAATATAGCATAGTGATTTTAAACCAACTCTATTTTAACTTTAATGGCTTTGACCCTGTGTGTGGGAAATATATATATATATATATATATTCTCCCAAAACTATGGTTCCAGAGAAGCGCTTACTGAGCAGAAACAGGTTTGTCTGCATACAGAATAGAATTCTTTCTGAACACGTTAGTTTTCTTCAGGTATGCCATGACATTACACAGAAAACTGCTGAGGTAAGTATAATGTGCTACAAGAATTCATATCATCAAATCTCCAACCTAAGTCTACAAAAATTATTTTAAAGGAAAATTATATGTAAACATTTTTGACTTTTAGTACTTCCGTAGTCTATGTTTATTTAAATAAAGAAGGAAAGTAATTAATAATTAATCATATCATCCCAAAGTCATAAATCTATTTTCTCTTTAAAAATCTTCATTGTTAGTATTAGAAGCTAACATCTGTAATCATAAAAAATGAAGACTGAGGCAGAAGGATTGCCATGAGTATGAATCCATCATGGGCTAAGTGGTAAGCTCTAGGCCTGAGGCATTCTGTGTGTCTGTCTGTCTATCTATCTATCTATCTCCATATATACTCATATATTCATTGCTATGTGAATGACCCAGCCTCATTGCTTCTTTGCAAAGCAAGCTCTCCTAAAAAATGGGAGGTATCAATTTTAATTTTAGAATAGACTAAATGAGGGATTAATTCCTGTATTTCTAGTTCTTTGAAGTGTATTACTCAAGTAAAATGTGATCAATATTTATTCATCATTCATAAGAGGGAGGAGTACTTTTATGTATTTTTGTACATCTTTCATCATAAATTAGGTCATGTTAATTCTATTGACAAAATTTTGAAAAACATCTGAGATTCCAATAACATCCCTAAAATACCACTTGCTGCAGTTTGAACAAATGAGTATGAAAAATACGTGTAAATCATGGCATTTCCTTTAGAGAATTGTTGTATATAGTTATTAATATATAGTATCCCAAATCTGACAGACATAGTATTTTCTCATTTCATAATTACAAAATATTAAGTTGCATACCAATGCTTTTATAAATGTAGATGACACTTGAACTTAAAATAACTCCCTATAGCTTTCAAAGCTTATACTTCATTAATAAAATCTCTCTATTATATATTTGAGCATTAATTTGATTGCTTGTAGTTGATGTGAAGCTATTGGAGAAATCGATACTAAACTTCCAGAACTAATCTCTTAGTTTTTGCTCCAAGTTAGCGTTTCTTCATGCTTTGGCACAACACCAAAGAAGATTCCAACTTGAGTCAGATCATGATGTGTCCATGAAGCAGAGATCAAATTTATCAAAGAAGCAGACAGTATTGTTTAAAATAGCCATGTGATGCTTATTATCTTAGTCTTGATATTCATCAGACTATGTAAAGTAAATAATAAATTATTTTGTCTGAGATGACACTGAATTTAGTCTTTTTCACTAGAATTTTACATGGCATTTTAATTTATTTGCTGTCTCCCAAATCAGTCATGATGAATATTGACAGAATATCTTTCAAAATCTCAACTCATAGCTGATTTTAGGCAAATTTAAAGGGAATTTTAAGTTTGCCATCCCTGTTCCAAAAGGAATTCAAAATATGTTACAAAGACACACATACACACACACACAATTGAAAACTGCAAATTAATTAATTAATGTAGTTATTAGCAAGTATAAACTGTAATATTAGGCCAGCGGAGTAGCCAGCAGCTTGGCAGAGGAGCAGGCAGCTCGGCCTGAGTGCCTTAACCGGTTGCCTAACTTATCCTGGAGAAAGAGCCCCGAGACCAAGGGTGGCCTACACAACCTATAACCTAAACTCTGTTAATTAATATAAGTTGTTATATTAGGCTGGTAGAATTACCGGCGGCTTGGCGGGAGATTCGCCTGGGCTCAAGGGGAGTCTGGGAATCAAACAGCCCGGGACTGCTTGGACTGAGGGCCTATAAGCCGCTGCAGTCTTTTCCCCAATAATTAAACACACCAAGACATTTTAATATTTTAACGCTTAGCCCTTAGCTGGGCAGACTCTCAATTAGCTACTCTAAGTTAACCCCAAACCAACATGTGCCTGTGAGTACCTTCCAGACTTCTCCAGTCATCTGTCTCCTTCTGTGTCTCCCGGCGGAAAGGGAGAGAGTCTCTGTGTGTGCCGAATTCCTGCTGTGATCTGAACAAGTCCCGCCTTCCTATACTCTTTCTGCCCAGCTAATTGGCCATAAGCGACTTTTATTAACCAATCAAGAGAATGCCTCAGAAGGGGCGGTAACCAGATCTCAGCATTGAATTCAATGTATCAGAAACAATATTAGACCTTCCCTCAACATCTCCCCCTTTAAGTCTAGCAAAAGGCTCTTTTCTTAACAATAAACACAACACAGTAACAATAACAATAAATACAATAAAAACAATTATGAAAACTAAAAGGTGTGATATATATCTCTCTTGATGAGTTTAAGAATCTATACCTAAATCAACTTCCATCCTAACTTACATTATTAACTAAACCATCTTAACCTTAAAACATCCTTTTAATTCCTAGATGATTTAAAATTTACTGTGATGTTATAACTATGTAGTCTTCAATCATATCAGAAACCTGAGAAGGATAAATATATCTGAATAGATAGAAAGTGCAGAGCAAGCAACTTCCAAAATTATGAAATGACAGACAACTGGCTGCCTAGACAGTCCCCAGTTTCTAGAACATTGGAGCATCATCTTCAGCCTTCTGGCCAAGCATGTCTCACAGACTTAGTTGTGCAGCAGGAAATAAGATTTGCCTATTCTATCTTTGCAGAATCAGGCCATCAATTTACCTGCATTGAGCTCTGGTCCATTTTTGGACTGTAATATAGTCTGTTGAGAGAACAGGGGCATTTCTGCCCAGTAGGAATTATCTCCTGATGGGAGATTTCTTAATGCTCATTGTCTCCTTCCAAGTCCAATGGGAACTGTCAGGAGCTGACAGTCTCATGTCAAAGAATTTTTAAAATAACAAAAATATCTTTAAATGCCATATTCTGCAGATCTCTTGAAGTTATTGAAGACCATCTGTCCATATCCATTGAGTAAGCAAATGTTGCTTGTCTCTAACAACTTAATATCTGATTAACTTAGAACCTCTGAAATTCACTAACTTAATTATCCTAATAAAATCACAAGTTTGAATGACTATCAACATGCATTTTTAAAATTATCCTAAACAACTCAAGTTCAATTGAAATTTTATAACTATTATGCCTTCAACCCCATCAAAGACATAAGAAGGGATAAAGTTATTATTTGAGTAGGAAGCATAGGAAAGCTGCTTCCAAAAAGAAATATGACAGTTTGTGATAGTTACTGTCAAAAGGACTAGAACTTCACATTGCAAATTTATGAATTATATAGGTACAATTCCTAGTCAAAATATAGCCTTAATTTTGTATCAATATACAAAGAACTATAGGAGTAGATTCAATAATCTACCCTTTTATTTTATCAATTCTATACTATATATCCATATTCCCTCTCTTTTTTCTTTTCAAGTCTTCTCCCCCTACATAAGAGAGAAAGAAGGATAAAGAAAGAGAAAGAAATCCCTGAGCCTAACCTCCTACACCTTGCTTGACAAGACCATTTAACAATTTGTAATAATTCCCCATAAACGACATCTATAACCTGTCAAATAACCAAAGAATCATCCACCCCACTTTTTGGGAATGGGGCTTTGCTCTCTTAAAACTTCTTCCTGCTGAATTGGGACACAGAAAACCTGTTTAGGGGCCCAAATAAAAGGAAAAAAATGGTTAAGCAAGTAAATTGTAACATTTGTTGTCCAGTCTCTAGATGCTCAGCTATTTGAATGTTCTGAGCAATTTGTAGTTCAGGAGTGCATTGATGTCCTGTCTGGAACAGTCCTTGAGGCTGGGCCATCTCAGCAAGCTGTTTGAAGTTGTTCTTCATGAAGATTTTTGAGGAAACAGCTATTGAGGCATTCTATGAGGCTGGATCATTTGGGTTACTTGTCTTGTCTTCTTTGGACTCAGGTCCCATTGTTCTGAAAATATATAATTTCTCACAAGTAACATATAGTTCTGCAATTACCAAAATGCATTGGATGTGCAGGATTCACAAATCAATGAAGGAATAGAATATTTCCAGTTCTTTGAACAGAAGAAAGACATTTGTAAGTCTCCATTCATGCCATAAAAAGATGGCATGTAGTATCTTTCCTAGTGCAAATTGCCTTTTGGACAATATAAGAAAAACAACTTTTTTATTTTTCAAAAGAAATCTTGATAATTTGAAACTAAAATTTATCTTTAAGGGTATATAAAACATAATAATCTTAACTTTCTATCAACATCTATTATAACAAAACAATCTTAAATATTTATCAATATCTATTAATATAACAAAATAATCTTAAGTTTTTAATAATAAAAGAGACAAAAATAGTGTGAGGGAAAGAAGAAAATCCCTGAATCCAATTCACAACACATAACATATATCCATTCATCCTAGACAACAACAAACAATCACAACACATAACATAACACACACAAAAACTTCCATCCTATCTTTTGGGAATGGAGTGTAAATATTTTTGGGTACCCTTCAAAATTTGAGATATTGGCCAATTCCCAGGAAAGTTACCTATAGCTTTTGTTGTCCAGTTTCTGTAGGATCGATCATATTTTGGACTAGCGCTTTTAAAAATGATTTGCATGCAAAGTTTTTAAGAAAACAGTGATTGAAGCAATATGTTAGGTTGAAGAATCTTCTGGCCCATTTGTCTTGTTGTTATTGTCATTCAGTCCTTGGCTCTGAAAATAAATTTTTGCTCTAAATTTGAGCAAGTGGAAGGCATAGAACAACTTTGTGAGTCCATTTTAAGGCATAAACTCTATCCATCCTGGATAAAAGATTGGAATATTATGAACACCATAAACTCTGTCCACCCTGGATAAAAGATTGGAATATCATGAAAACCATAAACTCTGTCCATCCTGAATAAAAGATTGGAATATCATGAAAACCATAAACTCTGTCCATCCTGGATAAAAGATTGGAATATCATGAAAACCATACAGTTAATAAAATATTCTTACCATGTGAAGACATTCATATTTCAGCTAATGGGAGGATCTCCCTGGTCAGATCTAATCTTTATAAGTTTTGTTTGTAACCACATTTTTTCATTCCCTGTAGACACATAGGCATAACCACGTCCCCATCTTAAAACCATTGCAGGTTTCCACTCTAAGGTAAACATATCCTTATAATATATTGGCTGATTTAATTCCTCAGTTTTTTGTATAACCCAATGTCTCTCAGCTGCAGTGGTACCCTTTTCACCAACATTTAGGAAATCCAAAGTTAGCAATGCATTGTGTAATCTATCCCTGGGATTCGTTAATTCCCCCTTTTGTTTAAAAAGCATCTACTTTAAGGTACGATTAGCTCGGGGGGCCAAGATGGCGGTGACCTACACTGACGCATTTTGAACGCAGGGGAAAAAAGAGCCATAAAAAACACAGAGTTAGGGGCTGGAGAGATGGCTCAGAGGTTAAGAGCACTGGGTGCTCTTCCAGAGGTCATGAGTTCAATTCCCAGCAACCACATGGTGGCTCACAACCATCCATAATGAAATCTGGTGCCCTCTTCTGGCCTGCAGATATACCTGCAGACAGAACACTGTATACATAATAAATAAATCTTTAAAAAAAAACACAGAGTTATTGGGCACTGTGCAAAAACCGGAGGGGCTAGACCCCCTCACCCCCCGGGAACACTCACAGCTCCCAAGGGACTGTTAAAAGTCCCAGAGTAAGGTTCTCTCCCCATCTCTCGCAGACACGGAAGCCACTAAACCCGGGATTCGGGAACTCCCATTTGGAGAGGCGCCTGGTAAGATCGACCCCAACTCACAGCAGGCAGAATCAGAGGCCACTTGGAGATAGTTCACTAGCCTATTGGACTCCCCACACCTCAGGTAGAACTTATACCCACTTAAAAAACTTTGCGAGATAGTGGAAGTCTTAGCAAGGAACAAACAGGGGGCTCAGCAGGTGGTCCGCAGCCGCCTGTGAAGCGGAGGGCGGGACGTTCCAAGAGAGCGCGGGAAGACGGGAACACAAAGGCGGGTGGGAGGGGCTGAATCCCGTACACTCACGGCACCGCAGCTGAGGAGGGAGCCCGGTTGGCAGGGCCAAATCCCTGCGAACCCATGGCAGGACAACTGGGGAGACAGCCAGGCGTGGGCGGGGCCAGGGATCGGCGCACCCACGGCTGAGCTGCTGGGGCGAGAGGAACACTCAGGAGACTGGAGGATCGGGGGCTCGGTGCTCCCAGGGCCGAGCAGCCAGGGAGGGAGACCCACAGCTGCACAGACAGGGAGGGAATCAGGCACAGAGGCCAGGCCTGTGGCAAAAAGCCTAGTGAGAAACCAGAAATCGGGACCATAGCTGTATTCTGAAAAATCCAGACATATTAGGTGTGGAGCCAGACCCTGTCAGCCTCCGTGACGACAAACAAAGCCCACAGAATCTCTGACTGGGCAAACAGGTCCATACCATCAGAACCATTACAGGCTGATAACTCAGAGTGCAACATAGAGAAGTCTGAATTGGGAGCAGTGAAACAATCCCGGTCCATTACTCACAACATGGGAATAGGCTGCACCAGCTCATAGTGCCTCAGGCAATTAAAACCACAGGGACCCTGAAATCCCCCCTGTAAGCAAAGACAGATAGCCAAATAACTCGTCCCCTGCACCAAATCATCCACTGTGGATCCAAGCACAAAAAAACGACAAGAACAGACAGCTAAACACATCCAATGGCCAAAGGTCAAAAAAAAAAAAAAAAACAGAAATCAAGGAAATATGACTCCAACAAAGCAGAATTATCCTAGCTCATCCAATTCGGATGACCTCACACCAACAGAAACACATGAAACTGTTGACAATTTTGAATTATGGAAAGTGATAGAGTCCCTGCAAGAAGAACTTAAATCTATGAAGGAATTCAAAGAAGCCACAATTCTACAAGTCAAAACAAGGAACAACACCATTAAAGAGCTCCAACCCAAGGTGACAGAGCTTGAACAGGAAAAGGAAAAAGCAATGAAAGATTTTTATACAAAAACAAGCAAGCTGGAGAAGGAAATGTACAAAATGAACAAAACCATACAAGACATGAAAATAGAAATAGAAAAAATAAAGAAAACACAGACAGAGTTAAAAGAGGAAGTAGAGAACAAAGGGAAGAGAACAGGAACTACAGATGTGAGTATCAACAGTAGGATGCAAGAGACGGAAGACAGGATCTCAGGCATGGAAGATTCAGTGGAAGAAATCAGTACAACATCCAAAGAAAATGAGAAGGCTAAAAAATCTCTCACCCACAACATCCAAGAAATCAAGGACTCAATGAAAAGACGGAACCTAAGAATTATAGGTATAGAGGAAAGAGAGGATTCCCGACTCCAAGGTCCAGGAAATATCTTCAACAAAATCATAGAGGAAAACTTCCCAAACCTGAAAAAAGAGATGCAAATAAAAATCCAAGAGGCATACAGAACACCAAACAGATTAGACCAGAAAAGAAACTCCTCTTGCCACATAATAATTGAAACTCCAAATGTACAGAACAAAGAAAGAATATTAAAAGCTGTAAGAGAAAAAGGTCAAGTCACATACAATGGCAGACCCATCAGAATTACACCTGACTTCTCCCCAGAAACGTTAAAACTAGAAGGGCCTGGTCAGATATACTACAAGTCCTGAGAGATCATAGG
>CAJQZJ010031840.1:4759872-4824834 GCA_907164525.1 Lophiomys imhausi
GTGTGTGTGTGTGTGTGTGTGTGTGTGTGTGTGTGTGTGTGTGTGACAGTTCATAAGCTATGAGCCTGGAGCACACTGCACCAACCTGCAAGTGGCTAACAGGATGGACAGCATTCTTGCATTCTTTGCAGGTGGCTCACTGGGTCTAAACCTCTTCCAGGTAGCTCTTCTTGTCTCTGCTACTTCCAGGCAGCTGGTGATCTCAGGATCATTTTTGCTGCTTGGAGTGTCTGAGAGTGACTCTGCATGGCCCTTCTTGTTGTTGTTTATATAATCTTGGGGAGGGAGAGGCCTAGTAAATCTGTGTGTTCTTTATAATTGCATTAGTACAACAGTTGTTCAGAAAACACAAACTAATTGCCTAGGACGACACAGTCACTTCACTCTCATTCCTCAAATTCAGTCAAACCCAATATGAAGCCAGCCCTGGAGAAATAGCTAGCCAAGCCTGAATTAATAGAAATTACACAAAACATATGTGCCACAAAAGGCTAAGGAACAGTTCCCAGAATGTAAGGAAATGCAACAACTAAATGCAAAGATATTCCACTGATGTGTTCTCTATAAAGGGTCTAGTCAGGCAACTAGGAAATTTGAATAGGATGTGGGGATTTCGATAGACTGAGAGACTACTGGGATCATGAGCAATACTTGAATGGGCTGTGACCACACATAACAAGATCCAGTCCTTGGTCCTGTTCATACCATGGAAGTATTGAAGATGCCCTGCCTATTAGAAAGCGGTACATGTTAGGAATGCATGAGGCTGCTGCACATTAGTAACTTACTCTCAAATGCTTTAAAAAAATTTTAAGGGGACCATAGCTGCAATCTTTTCTGAAATTAAGGCAATGTGTCAATTATAATTACTATATTAGACCAGTCTAACTATATTAATTCTATACAGAATTTCAACTGCAGATCACAGGCTACATGGACTTCAAGACAAGTGCAACAGGACACTGACTGTAAGCTTTAAATCATGTTGAATATCTTTGAGCCATCTATCCATTCCCACTTGTCATTCTCAGAGTAGGTGACAATCCTTCATTTGTGTCCCCAGCAGGGACCTACTGTCAATCCATGGCCTTTCCTTTTCTTTACTTCCTGTCAAACTGGTCTCCTCCACAAGCAGCCCCTGTCTGACTTTGGCTTTCACAGGCACAGAAGAAAGCTGAGCTGTGGCTACCTTGGTTCTCATTTGGACCAGACTCCTGTGGTTCTTGAATCTACTCAGTTCTGATAAGTTCCACAGAGAGAAATTCCACTGCTCTGAGAGTCTTTTCTTGCCAGAGGCAAATGCAAGATGGCTGTAGAAAAATTGACCTTGTGCTTTCTTCCCTTTTGGCCTCTCACATTGTAGACTTCTTTGTAATATTTAAGACATAGTTTATTTATTTTAGGCTCCAGTCTTATTACTGACCATTACTATCAAATGGATACCTTCTCAAGATTAGCAAAGATCTTATCTGAACTATGATTGCTAAGCATGGCTCTTGATAGTATTAAAAATGAACTAAAGGAATTTGGAAATAAGTTTCTTGGTCCAAAAATAATCTTTTCAGATATTTTCAATGCTATAACTATTTGTGTGTCCATTTACATGCATGTATTTGTGTGTTTGTGTGCCAATGTGGTTGTGTGTGCATGGGTGTATACACTTGTATATATTTACACACATTCATATGTGTAGAAGCATATGTGTACACATATGTGTGTGTGTGTGTAAGCATGCTTGTGTGTGTTTGTGGGCCTGTTTGTGTTCAGACATGCATGAGTATGTGTGAGTATGTGTGCACATGTGTGTACATATGTATATATGTATGCATGTGAGTGTGTGCATATGTATAAGCATCTGAATGACTGTGAATGTGTGTGCACCAATGTGTGTATGTTTGTATGCATTTGTGCACAAATATATGTGTGCTTATGTGTGTACATATATGTGCATGCATATGTGTACATATTTGTGCATGTGTGTGCACCCACATATATGACAATGCATATAAATGTACACATGTATATGTGTGCACATGTGTGTGTTTATGTGTGTGTGCATGCATATGTGTGTTTGTGATTGTGCGTACTTGTGGGCATTGTGTGTATGTAACTGCATGTGTGCTTTGTGTGTGTTCATGTATATGTATGTGTGTGCACACACTAGGGATTGAACCAAGGCCTTCCTTCCCAATATGCTACATGACTGAACTAAACATGTAATCTTCAAATCCTGTTTTAGTTTATATTTATGAGTATTTAGCCTGTGTATATGAATGTGCACCACTTACATGCTCAGGGCTCACATAGGCCAGAAGAGAACATTGGATACTCTGGAACAGGAGATATGGGTAGTTTTATGCTACCATGTGATGCTGAGGATTTAACCCATGTCTCTTGCAAAAGCAGCCAGTGCTCTTAACCACTGAACCGTATCTTCAGGCCCTCAAATCCTATTTAAAATGCCTGACAGTCAATGTTAAACCTTGATTTATTATGACTATTTATGTAAAAATTCTATTATGAACCTAAATTTGGACTTATCTGAGAGAAGTCCTTACAAAAAGGCCAGAAAAGAATGCAAAAGTATTTTTCTGTTACTCTCATGCTATATTTTGTTAAGTGATGCCTATGACTATTGAAAAGATTATTTATGTCCAATTTCCTAGAATTTTAGAAATACGTGAGGATTGTAAGTTAACTTTTGGCCTTCACTTTATGCTTTCAAATACTTATTTCTGTTAGTAAGATTTAAGTGGGTAAACACATCTTTGATAATTATTCCTAGAAAAGGATAACCAAGAATGTAGTTATCAATGGTCTCTTTCCAGTGTGTCCTAAGTACTGTTTTTTTCTCCACATTGTACCCCAAGCTCTGTCTCTGACTTTTCTCTACCCTGACAAACATTTTCAGTTAATAAACTTTTGATGGACATTTAAGGGATTTCAGTGTGGACGTGTGAGAACTTGATTTTGAATAGCAAGCATTACCCTTTCTTTGGTCTCTTGAGGGTATATACTGTGCCTAGCCATAGTTCTATAATATTTCTCACTCACTGTTCAGGATTCATAAGTCCTCATTTTTGTTTGGACTGGATAGTTTGTTCCTCAAAGCCATTGCCTCCTCATAGGTGATTAATATCCACAATGAGCATCAAAATGCACAACTTCTCCCTAAGAAACTCATGCCATCTCTCTTAACCCTTGTAAAAGCAAAGGTTTACAGTGGAGTGCCTGTTATAAATCTGTTTCATCTATATATAATTAATGTTATAATCTGCCTGTTGGTATTAGTAATGTTTGGAAATCTATGGCTGTCTTATTACTGTATATTTTAATAAGACAGGTTTCTTTTTCTAGTTTTTAAAGGTTCAGAAATGGACAGAAATTTTGATCTGGGATGAATCACAATGAAAACATAATTATTTTTTTATTAAGTTAGTGGTATAGAGAATTTTTTAATCTTTATTTATTACTTCAAGTTACATCTCCATCACAGTACCCTCTCTCCACCCCTCCCACCCTCTCCCCCTTCTCCCACCTATCCTACTTCTTCAGAGTGGGGTGCTCCTACATATCAGCCCCCCTCATTTCAGCAGTCATATGAGGGCAAAGAGTTTCCTCTTGTACTGTGGGCCTACATGGCAGCACCACTAGGGCATAGTGTCCAACTAACAGGTAATAAACTCTATGTTCCTGTTCCCTTTGGTGTGTTAGTTGTAGGCTAGTTATCCTGTACTACATGGCTAAAATCCATTTATCAGTGAATAGATGCCATGTGCATCTTTCTGAATCTGGGTTAGCTCACTCAGGATGAGCTTTTCTAGTTCCATCCATTTGGCTGCAAGTTGCATGATTTCCTTGTTTCTGATAGTTGAGTAGTATTCCATTGTGTAAATGTACCACCACTTTTTTTTAAATCTATTCTTCTGTTAAAGGACATCTGGGTTGTTTACAGTTTCTGATTTTTGACCTTATGAGATTTACACAAGAACTTAAATTGAGCTAACCTGTAATGTAGGGAAATTTTGCTTTTTTTATTTTTGGGGTTTTTTTGCTTTTTGTTTTTTGTTTGTTTGTTTTTGAGACAGGGTTTCTCTGTGTAGCCCTGGCTATCTTGGAACTCACTCTGTAGAGTACAGGCTGGCCTTGAGGTCACTGAGATCCCCCTGCCTCTGCCTCCCAAATGCTGGGATTAAAGGCATGAGCTACCACACCCAGCCATTACAGATAGTTTTGAACTGTCATGTGGATTTGAACCCAGGAACTTTGGAAGAACAGCCAGTGCTATTAACTGCTGAACCATCTCTCCAGATTTTGCTACATGTTAGGATGAGGTGAGTGAATTTTCCATGTAAAATGAATGAGTATATATATACATACATATATATTCATGTGAAATGGATGTTAACACAGAGAATGTTTTGTGGAAAAATCTTCCCCCACATAACAGAAAATAAAACAGATATTCACATAGAGTCTCTGGAAACTACAACCATTACCTATTTGGAAAGGAAGGCTGTTTTAGGTACTGTGAAGTTAAGGATATTAAAATAAGCAGATAATCCTTAGTCATCTTGGTGGACCATAAAAGAAATGGAAATGTCATTATGAGAAAGAAACAGAGACACAGTTGATATGCATAGTTAAGTCACACACACAAAAAGGAGTGTGTGATCTAAAAGTAGCTCCCAAGCCCAGAAATGTGAAGACAGTCAGCAGAAACTGAAGAGGCAAGTGACAGATGGTCTCTCAGTGTCCCAGAGAGAAAATGGCCACAGAGACTCAAACTTTGTAGCCTCCAGACGGAGACAATAAACTTCTGTGTTTTTATCTTATTTTATTTTTTGGTCACTGAGTTTGTGGTAGTATTATTTTTTACAACAGCCTCAGAGAATGAATGTAGCATCCATTTCTCTTTTCCAGCTGTGCCCACTCTGTTGCTAAGAGCTACAAAATAGCCAAACATAAGAGTAAAAGTTGTCAGCATATGTTTATGCCTGACAAATAATAAAGATTAGAACACTATAAATTACACCTAGCCAGTCATATACAAAGTGTCTTATAAAAGCTAAATATAGGAATAACTATATTACAATAACCTATGGAGAGCAAGAAAACAATTACTTGGAATTAAACTCATAACATCATTAAATCATATACAAAATAAAATCTCACAGCACTTGAAATACAAAAATAGTTGAATTTAATCATATATGTACAATAAGAAATAAATACATACATAGAAAATGACCTTTTTTCAGTCACCTTTTTTAATTTTCTTCAATGTCTCTTTTCATGGATATTAGCAGGGAAATGGCTACTCGGGTAGCAATTACAATTCTCACCTTCCTTTGCAGCTATATTCAGCTCTTCCACCATGTTGTATTGACCAAAACCACTCTTTTTCCTATTTTCTTTTTTAGAAGAAATGTGGAAATGCATAAACATTAAGTCTGTGTAGTTTTGAATCCTCCAAATAAACTTTACTTGTGGTCCTGAAAGATACCTTCATGAAGGTGCATCATTGTCACGAGTAGCTCTTGTTTCTGGAATGTTATATAAGAGAAAAAAATGCACATCTCTCTTGAGCCTCTTAATTTTGGATTGTGTACTAGTATCTACACCTATTCCTTAACAAATAAATACCTTATTTTGCATAGGAATGAAAGCCCTTCATGAGCAGAGAGCAAATAACAAGGAAGCATAATTAAAATAGTTTCAGGAGACTCTTTTCTTAGAAAATTGCCACATTCTTAGAGGAAATTGTTGCATTCATAGAAAGTTCAACAAGAACAAAAAAATGTAATGAAGTATATTAGTCGATAGAAGAATATCAAGGGCTTATTGTTTGTTTCTTTGTTTAATTGCTGCTCAAAGAAATGGCACCAGTGGTTAAAAATGATGCCACCTCCTGGGTGCAGGGATGATGCCCTCTTCCTCCTTCACCTCATTCACCAGATGGGAACACTGGCCCCGGGGGTCGTGAGAGTGGGTAAGGTGACCTTGTCCCTCACTGGATATACCACTTGGGAGAGGGGGTCCTGCACCTCACCTGGAGGGCACAGCACAGCTGGCCCTGGTGGGTCATGGGTGAGTCATCCCTAAGGTTGTGAGGGCAGAAGAACTGGATCATATTTTTGTATGCTACAGCACCTAGCAAACTGAGCCCACATCTTTACTGGGCAGCACAGTGGAGCTGGCTCTGGAGGTGTGGGTGCAGCTGACCAGAACCCGAGGGCATGAGAGCAGGAGAGCTGACCCTGCCTCCTGCCAATGGCAGCATTGGGTGGCCTAGCTGGAGCAGTGCTGGAAAGGTCACCCTGGTGGTGTGAATAAGGGAGAGCCAGTGGGCTGACCAGCTCAGCTACCACCCTGGTCTAGATCCAGGGCTTTGAATTGTCCCACCCCAAAATCCATATCATCTGTGAATGGTTAGGAAAGGGCCAGCCCTGCTGATCCAAAGTTCCAGGATCTCCATGACTCGGTGCAACAACAGGATAACTGGGAGGAGTCCTGGTGAGGATCTAATATTGATGGTGTTACAGAAGCCAGAGACCTTGAAGCAGACCAATGACTCATTGCAATGACCATTTACATGTGAAGATGTGTGGACAGAGGGATATATTGTGGGACACACTGTGACATACTATAACTTCCATGATGATATGTTTTGTTTGTCTGTTTGTTCGCGTGGGGTTTTTTTGGGGGGGGGGGGGGGGGGGGGGGGGGGGTGGGAAGGTTGCAAGGGTGAAAGGTGGATATGACGGACCTGGGAGATGAGTGGGACTGGGCTTCATGATGTGAAACTCACAAAGAATGAATAAAAAGGTTTTTTTTTAATGATGCCATTTGATATTAAAAATAAATGTTGAAGTTGAAAACATTTAGAAAATTTCACAAAGTTACTGGTAAAGGAGAATTCTTAATATGAATGTAGAAACAGGAAAAAACAGAGCCCTGTGAGAAGGCATAGGCAGAATTTCATATTTAAAAACATGCATCCATCTAGCCTGGTGTGGTGGTGGTGTGCCCTTACTCCCAGAACTTAGGAGACAAAGGCTGGTAGAGCTCTGTATTTGAGGCCAGCCAGATCTACAGAGTGAGTCCAGGACAATCAGAAACCCTATCTTCAAAACAAAGTAAAAATGATCCATAACTTCACAGAGAGAAACACCCTGGGTGAAGGAGAAGTAGACATGAATCTGATGCACTCAGTATATTGCCTTGAAGATTAACAGAAGCACATTGCTTTAACACTCACAATGGTATTTTGAATAACCATTCTGTCTCATTGAAAAACCCATGTTTGTATCACAAAATTCAAAGAGACAGAGGGTGTCATAAGGCCCTAAGTGGAAGCTGTGAATTTACCCCTGGGGCACTATGACAAGCCTGGAAGAATTGGCCTAAGAATGGCAAAATGAGAAAAGGCTTCTGGGCCTCAGCCAGCCAATATTCCTTTATATAAAGCAAAAAAGGCAGAATCGACATCATATCATATGTATAAGAATATGTCAGTTTCCATAGACTTAGTAGCAGAGGCTCTGAGAGATGATTTGGAGACTCAAGTTCTCAGAAAAAGTAAGCTGGTGAAAATAGTAAGTCATTAAGATTTCAGATGAGATAACAAAGGGTGTATGCTGTCAGGAGTTGATATGTCTCTATATAAAAAAGTCTAAAGTTACAAAAACATCTTTGAATGCCGTATTCTGCAGATCTCTTGAGGTTTTTAAAGAGGCCCTATCGAAGAATCTCCAGTGGGAGATGATTGAATTAGTCGCAAGCCTATCTCTTGGTAGGAAAAGCCCCTTGCTCCAACTATAGACAGAATGCTGTCCAAAAAGGACAAAACCTGGAAGCAGGTAAGTCGACAGCCTAGCTCTGCCAAGACAGGGTAAGCAAGTCCTTCATAACTCCTGCTCTACAATCAATGTCTGTCAGAGAAATGGGGCCAAATGGCTGAAGATTGATGCTATAATGTATGGAGAGAAAATGGGAACTGTCCAGGCAGCCACTGGTATGTCATTTCTTAGTTTTGGAAGCTGCAGGTCCTGTACTTCCTATAAAATCAGATATATTTATCCCTCTCAGGTCTCTGAGGTGGTTGAAGAACAGATAGCTAGAGCCTCATAATGAAATTTTGAGTGGTTTAGGAGTCAAGAGAGTGTTATAGATCTAAGAAGATGCTTTTAAAATTGTGTTGCAAGTTAGTATGAATGTTGAGTCAGATATAGAACTTTAAACTCATGGAAATGGTTAGATAGTAGAATGTTAAAGTCAGGTGCCAAATACATATGGACTGGACGTTGGGAATGTACACTAAGCCATATAACCCTCATAACTGTGGCCTAATTACCTCTGTTGTTTTGTATTGTATTTATTATTATAAGAGAAAGAGCCATTTGTTGGACTGAAAGGGGAAACTGTAGGGGGAAATAAGATATACCTTAAACTTAAAAAAAAAGGGAAGAGGATGGGGGGTTGAGGGTGGGAGGGTGGGACTGGAGGGGGGAATAGGGAGGGGACTGCGATTGAGATGTAACTTGAAGAAATAAAATATAAAGGAAAAAAAAAGAAATGGTAACCTTTATGACTGACATTTTCATGAGGCGGGCATAGGTCTGGAGAGAATTGGAAGCACATGTTCTAGTACAACATGTTCTAGGGAGGAATGTAAGACAGTGGACGTTTATCACCTAAATAAACACTGGCCTGCAAGTGAAAAAAAAAAAAAAAACAAAGGGTGTATGCCCCACTTGAGTTTGGTTTGGTTCAGAAAGGAAGTTACCTCAACCAGGAATCTGTCATAAACTACAGATGAAGCTATTTTTTGTATTTTGGTAGACTGACACAGTTTAGTATCTAGGCTTATGATTTATTTTCCTTTCTCTTCTCAAGCAAAGGCTTCTGCTTACATTTACAAATAAGACATCTTGACTGGTATGAAATTTCAGGAATTCAAAGATAATTCTTTACATTTTCCTATAAGTCATTGCTAGGAATTTTAATTTTATATTTTTATCATTTTTCAAATACACATACACACACAATGACTATATATAAAATGTCAAAATAGCCCTGGTAAACTTTCTTCAGAATGATAAAGACAGTGGAGTACCTGTATGTGTTTTGTAAAGTTAGCTCTTATAGCAATTAGAAATTATCCCAACAAATAAGGATAAAAGTAGATCAGTTTCTTCACCCTGAGAAATTTCACTGTAGTATATAAATTCCTGTGTGGAGAACAGAAATCTCTGTGCAAATATTCTTCATAACATAAAGATTAGCCTTTATTAAATAAACCTGGCAAGCCTTGCTTTGTGCCTTCTTCAAATAGTTACAAGTATGTTTAAAATGGTGTAAGCATGGACAGAATATTTTCTGACTTCTTCATTTCTGAACACACACAGAGAGAAATACGCACTGACATTAGCTACAGTGCAAATTTGAGATCACAGGCTTTTTGATTATCATGTTTGCCAAGGATTTTTTTAATGTTTATTTATTACTTCAACTTAAATCTCCATCACAGTCCTCTCCCTCCACCCCTCCTGGGCCCACCCTGTCAGCCTCCCACCTTCTCCCACCTATCCTACTCCTCCCATGTGGGTTGCCCTACATATCAGCCCCCTTCAGTTCAGCAGCCATATGAGGGCTAAGAACTTTCTCTTGCACTGGAGGCGTACATGGCAGCTCCACTATGGCAAAGTTTCCCACTAACAAGTAACAAAGTCTATATTCCTGTTTCTTTCAGTCTGTTGGTTGTAGGATAGTTACTCTGTACTTTATGGCTAAAATCCAGTTATAAGTGAGTAGATGTCATGTGTATCTTTCTGGGTCAGGGTTAGTTCACTCAGGATGAGCTTGTCTAGTTCCATCCATTTGGCAACAAATTGCATGTTTTTCTTGCATCAGAAAGTTTCTGATGACTGAGTAGTATTCCATTTTGTAAATGTACCACAGCTTTTTTATCCATTCGTCTATTGAGGAACATCTGGGTTGTTTCCAGTTTCTAGCTATTACAAATAAAGCTGCTATGAACATAGTTGAGCCAATGTCCTTGTGGTTTGGTGAGGAATCGTTTGGATGTATACCCAGGAGTAATATAGCTGAGGTCTTGAGGTAGAACTATTCCAAGTTTTCTAAGATATTGCCAAACTGATTTCCACAGAAGTTGTACAAGTTTGTACTCCCACCAACAATAGAGGAGGGTTCCCCTTTCTCCACAACTTCACCAGCATGTGCTGTCATTTGAGTTTTTTATCTTAGCCATTCTGACAGGTGTGAGGTGGAATCTCAGAGTCGTCTTGGGTTGCATTTCTCTGATGATTAAGGATGGTGAGCATTTCTTCAAGTGTCTCTCAGCCATTAGAGATTCCTCTTTTGTGAACTCTCAGTTTAGTTCTGTTCCTCCTTTTTTTTTTTGATTGGATTATTTGGTTTCTTGGCATTTAATTTCTTGAGTTCTTTATAAATTTTGTGTATTAGCGCTCTATCAGATGTGGGGTTGGTAAAGATCTTTTCCCAATCTGTAGATTGCCTTTTTGTTCAAATGACAGTGATCTTTGCTTTACAGAAGCTTTTCAGTTTCATGAAATCCCCTTTATTGATCTTCGGTCTTAGAGCCTGAGCTATTGGTGTTCTGTTCAGGAAGGTGTAACCTGTGCCAATAAGTTTTAGGCTTTTTCCCACTTTCTCTTTTATTAGATTTAGTGTGCCAGGCTTTATGTTAAGGCCTTTGATCCACTTGGACTTAAGTTTTGTGCAAGGTGATAAATATGGGTCTATTTGTTTGCCAAAGATTTTAATAGCAACTTATTCTACATCACATGAGCCACTCTCAGGCTTGAGAGATCACTTGAAAGATTTAAAGAATTCACTAACTGTGTAATCCATGGTTAAAGTTTATTATAAGCAGTAACTCATTAAAATGATCTACGGAAAAAAAAAAAAACAACACATAGGCAGGTGTCCAAAAGAGCTCTTAGTGTAAGGAAAGGTCAGGTATTCTCAAAATATCTCACTCCCCCAGCCAAAAAAAAAAAAAAAAATGAGTGACAATATGAATTGAGCATTCTGAACCCAAGGAGACTCATGCTTAAATAATGGTTTTGAGGACTTTGCAAAGTGTTGGTGATTGATTAGCTCACTAAACTCAGTCCTGAGTTTTCTATATTCTGGGAGTCTAGGTGATATCATGTGGCCCAAAAGTCTACCATAAATTACATGTCAGTGGTCATACCCGATATATTCCAGGAGGCCCATCATGAATAACAAAGGTACTCCTATCACTCAAGAGACACAAAGATAGTCCAGCAAGAGGACTCAGTGGCTCAGTACTTGCCATGAAGCCTGACAGCAGGAGTTCATTTGCTGCAATCCACACAGTAGAAGGGAAGAACCAACTCCCACATGTGGCATATAGATACACAGATACATGCACACACTAAATACATACATAAGTACATTTTGAAAGAAAAAGGAAAAAGATATTCAAAGATATTTAAAAATTTCTCAACAATCAGAGACAGAATCCACACCTTTTCTTAGGCAAGGGCAACCTTTTTTCTGAAAAAGCCATACTCTGCCTTTGTCTAAGGTTCACTTACAGCAAAACAATAACATTGATCTGAGCATCTTCATTCAGTAAAGTGTTTCTATTACTTATCACTAATACCCTTATAAATATACAACACATTTGCAAGTGCAAAGAGGGATGATTCTAAACAAACCAACTAGTCTTTCCAACAATGTCATTGGAACATATGCAACTTTTTTGTTTTATTTTATTCTTATTTATATATGGCGATGTAGCATAAAGATTGTGTAGTGACTGTCTAAATTCATTTTTTCCATATGTAAGGGGAGTTAGATTAATATAAACTAGATTTAGTAAATATCTAGGGGTTTCTGACACAGTCTTTTAATCTGGGGCATGAAGATCAACTTGGCTGTGGGCAATTAGCTTATCAGCTCATGGACTAAAAACAAGGATGAAGCCAAGTGAAATGAGGAGAGTCTCTATGGACTAAAAACAAGGTTGAAGCCAGGTGAAACGAGGAGAGACTCTGTGTACTGAAAACAAGGTTTATGATCTGGCATTGTTTTTAGCTGCTAAATGGGCAGAGCCCAGATTAAGCCTAAGCCAGGTGGAACAAGGAAAGATCCTATTTAAGGACAAGTGGATGGAGCCCAGGGGGCCCCAAGCTAGAGAAAGAGTTCAGATGCTAGAGAGTCCTCATGCTAGAAAAGACAGTAGTTTGTATCTTCTGATGGAGAAAGTGCTGGTGGACTGATGGCCAGATCTCCTTGAGGCAGAAAAAACCTGGTGAGTAGAGAAAGCCTCAGCAAGACAGCAAAAGGCCAATGACTAAACCCTGTGGCTCAGCTTTTGCCTAGAGGGGTTTGACCTGTCCGAACAGTGGCCTGAATGGAACTATGGCCAGCTTCAAAAACTGAGGCAGAGTGGCAGAGTTGCATATACAAAGTTGGCTTATAGACAGATGGCTGAGGTCTCCCAGAGAGAAGAAAGCCTCAAGCCTTATTTAAGGTGAAGCCGCCATAGCCAATTTACCCTAATGGATCTACGTCTGAGATGTTTTGGAAGAAACACTGCTTACTAGGTGCATTAAAGAGTCTACTCCTGAAGGTGTTCCTGACAACTGAAAACCTGCCCCAGAGACTGTATATTTTTAAAACGTTATGAAAATAGTTGTTACAGTTAACAATAGGTTTAGTGGTTAGGAAATAGGGGTTGTAGTCATTCATAGGGTTAGTAGTTACTAAGTGTTTATAAGTGAATATAGTTATCAAAAAATACTATTGAATAATTAAAAGGTTCAGTTTCATCCACAGGCCACCCTTTTCCTGTTTTTACAGTATTATATCAAGGGGAAGCACAATTTAATGCTCATCAGTGTCAGTACCACAGATTAAACTACACCTGTTCTATCATATTGTCATATGTCAATAGATGTAGTCTGAAAAACAGAATTCAAACAATCCTATGGAAGCCAAGTGCTAAGTACCAACACCCCCTCCATCACTGAAAACTAGGGCAGTTCATTTTTGGAAAATTGGGATTTGTGGCCACTATGTAGGTCCAGCTATCTGTAGCAACAACAGTCCAGCAAAAACTTCCCCTTAAACCCAATCCCACTCATAAATGGTCAGGAGGCTGGGATATATAATTAGTGAGTAATGTCAAGCAGTAGGCAATCCTGCTACATTTTTTTTTTACTGTTTTTTATTAGTTCTTAAGCTCACTCAAGGCAGCTCATTGGGTCCTTAGAAATTATGTCATAAAGTTTTTAATTCGGCTAGAGAGATAACTCAGCAGTTAAGAATTTTTTTCTGCTCCTACAGAGGTCCTGAATTTGAAACCCAACACCTACAAAAGGTGGCTCAAAACCACTTGTAACTCCAGATCCAGGAGTATCTGAATCCTCTGGTATTCACAGGCAGCTCCACCCATGTGCATGCTTACACACACACACACACACACACACACACACACACACACACACACAATTTTTAAAAAATAAGTAAATAGGAAAATTTTAAAAATAAAGCTTTATACTTATGTGCTTTTTTGTATTTGTTGTTTATTTAAAGATCTTCCATACTTATGGCCCTCACAATTGAAAACCTGGTCCTTAAACCATTAAATTAGTAAGAAAAAGGATAGTGGAAGTGTCATTATCACAGCAAGAAAACAATGCAGAAATACCAGGTTCTCCCAGCTCATTCCCAAGGTATTGCAGAAAAGTGAAAAAAATCTGTTGTGAGGATGCTCTCTTTACCCTGTCCTGTTAGGTGTGAGAACACACACATGAAGATATGGAATTAAACCCTTCTTCTTTATCTGTCCAGTTGTGGATAAGTGTTCCCATTGTTCATTCTTATTCTTCATCCTACCATCCCCCGGGGATTATGTTCTACACCTACTCTTAGACATTATGAGCTCTTGTGTTTCTTAGTTAGAAGAAATGTAACTTGGCCTTCCCAATCATCTCTATCTATTGTTCCAGTCTTTTTATAGTGGTTTCATATCCTACCATGTGTGCAAACCTCTGTACAGAATGTCTATTCTTGTCTGGACTCATTTA
This sequence comes from Lophiomys imhausi, assembly GCA_907164525.1. Taxonomy (NCBI): domain Eukaryota; kingdom Metazoa; phylum Chordata; class Mammalia; order Rodentia; family Muridae; genus Lophiomys; species Lophiomys imhausi. The sequence continues at coordinate 4,773,981 of CAJQZJ010031840.1, forward strand.
TAGTCTCCAGGAGCTACCAGCATCAATATTACTTACCAGCTGTGTGCAGGGCCTTTCCTTGGGGAATCTGACCCATATCTATGAACAGACTCTTTCTAGTTAGTGACCAGAATAGCAATTTGCTATTCTGCTAGTTCTTTCTAGCAATTTGTTCCTCAGAGTACGTAAGAGAGACATATCTAAGGTCCAACCTATCGCTTCAGCCCCTAGTATTTCTCATTTTAAGTACCTAAGTTACCAGATCAAGAAAACACACTACAATATTTACTTTCCATTTCCAATAACTTCCCAAACCTGAAGGACCCAGCAGTAATGCACCTCTCAAATTGCCATGATTATTGTAATAAGGCTGTGTACTGTGTATAAACACTCTTTTTTTTTTTTTTTTGGTTTTTCGAGACAGGGTTTCTCTGTTTAACAGCTCTGGCTGTCCTGGAATCGCTTTGTAGACCAGGCTGGCCTTGAACTCGCAAAGATCCGCCTGCCTCTGCCTCCCAAGTGCTGGGATTAAAGGCGTGCACCACCACCGCCCGGCTGTATAAACACTCTTAATAAGCCATTGTCAGTATTCTCATGCCTAATTAATGCCAAAGCTAATAATCAGTCAATACTAGTCCACATTAGTCATTTGCATGAACTTAAGCAGCAGGATAGTTAAGCTTCATTTCCAACTTCATTTCACTTAGAATAACTGAGGAACACTCCTCTGCGCATATCCATGAGGTCATTCCCAGAGAGGATTAGTGGAGGTTACTCTGAACACCATGGTATGGACTGAAGGATCATTCCAAATTAAAAAAAAAAAAAGTAGAAAATGTTCTGGAAGGTCTAATATCATTGCTTCTGATAGGTTGAATTCAATGCTGAATGGTTACCGCCCATTCTGAGGCATTTCTTGATTGGTTAATAAAAGTCGCTTATGGCCAATTAGCTGGGCAGAAAGAGTATAGGAAGGCGGGACTAGACAGGAACCCTGAGCACACACAGGGAATCCCACCTTTTCCACTGAGAGACACAGAAGGAGAACGCTGGAAGGTAATCACAGGCACATGGTGGTTTGGGATTAGGTGATCTGGGTTAATTTAGAGTAATTAATTGAGAGTCTGCCCAGCTAAGGACTAAGCATTAAAACAATAAAAAGTCTTCATGTATTTAATTATTGGGGGAAAGACTGTGGTGGGTTCTAGGCCCTTAGTCCAAGCAATCCCAGGTCCTAGGACTTCCAGACTCCCAGACTCCCCTTGAACCCAGGCGAAGCTCCCACCAAGCTGCTGGTAACTCTACTGGCCTAATAAAACAACTTATATGAATTAACAGAGTTTAGGTTGTAGGTGGTGTAGGCCACCCTTGGCCCCGGGGCTCTTTCCCTAGAATAAATCAGGCAACCAGTTAAGGCAAGCAGGCCAGGCCGCCCAATCCTCTGCCAAGCTACCGGCTGCTCCGCCCACTTAATCTTATAGTTTATACTCACTAATAACTATAACAATTAATTAAATTGCAGTTTCAAGAAAACTAGATGAGTGGGATATACCTCAGTTAGTGTTTTATACCAGGTTTTGCCTTATAGTGCATAAGACTTCTCCCTGTCATAGAGTGCCAGTCATGTTACTTCTGTTCTTTCTGCACATTTTGCTCACATGGGTGTAGCATTGGGTCCCCTGCTGGATTTTAGGTTAATGTACCTGAGCCTACTTGGTAATCTAATCTATATTTTTCATTCTACTACCAAAAGTGTTTCATTAAGAAAGAACAACAGCAGATCTGTGATATTGATACCCAGGAAATGGAGGCAGAAGGATTATCTGATCTGCTTAATCCATTCCAAACCAATTGAACCCACACAGCAAAATTGTAGGGACCTTTCAACAGCTTCCAGTGTGTGAATAAAATAGAGAACAAAGATACATCAAAGGATTATTTTTCACCTAAATAAATGACTACCACTTCAAGGAAACTCAAAGTTTGATGATAAAGATAGAAGGCATAGAGAGAAATGTGAGGAGGAACTTAAAGAATCAAGTATTAACAATTGCACAGACACACAATAGAAAGATGATAAGAACATGAACAATTACAAATGCACTTGAAAATTTAAATTCATTGGTTATGATCCTAAGAATTGAATCAAGAAACAAAAACCCACATAATCTCATGATTAGTGTTAGAACTTCTCTTTAGTGCATGGGAACAGGAACATAGACTTTGTTACCTGTCAATGAGACACTTTGCCCTAGTAGTGCTGCCTTGTAGGCCCCAGTGTATGAGGAGGCTCTTGGCCCTCATATGACTGCTGAACTGGGGTAGGGGACTGATATGTAGGGACACTCCACTCTGGAAGGGATGGGGGTAGAGAGTGGGAGGGCAGGACAGGGAGGGGTGGGAAGAGGCCACCGTGATGGAGATGTAACCTGAAGTAATAAATAAACATTAAAAAAAGAACTTCTCTTTAAAAGTTTTTCCACAAATCAAGACTAAAGCAAATAACTCAAAATAAATTAGAAATATGTTTATATGTTGTGATTATGTAAGTATACCTTATATAGTAAAATAGATTCTTTTAATTATGTTCTCAAGTGAAACAATAAAATTGGCTGGCACTATGTAGATCAGAAAAGAATAGGAGTAAAACTATATATGTTTCAGGGTGTTGGGTCTATTGTTCTATAGCTTTAGTGTGCATTACATAAATTTATTGTCAATAACTTTTATCATATATTCTTTAATCTTCAATATTTTTGTGCTTTGACGTTTTCATAAAACATAATATGTTTTCCAATTGTATATATTTTATGCACATCTATGACACATTTACAGTTTGTATTGTGTATTTTGACATTTTTGTAAAAATAGGAATTCAAAATTTATTGAAATTAATGAAAGGACAGACACATGTAAAACGCTAAGAACTCAGGAATCTGCTCTACAATTTCTACACAGCAAATATATGTTATCATTACTGGGGTGTCCATTGACAAGACTGCAGTGCCCTTGGGTCAGCAAAGGATGCTGATATGAACCACTCCAGAAATGGTTTCAGGAAACAATATGTGCCTTATTTTTTTTGTGAGCAGTTAGATATGAGGTGGAAGCCTACGTACTGGGATTGGTTAGCATATTAACTTGGATTAAAGAATGAGCACTCATGCTACCAGGGTCTCTGTCTGGAGGAAACACATAAAAGAAGATAAGGAGAATGCAGACTGGTCTGCTGAGAGGCTACTGGGCACTCTCACTACTTCAGAATCCTGTCTTCTAAAAATAGTCAAAAGCATGGTGTGATATACTTCTTATTGAGAAGCCCCATATGCCAGGTTGGCTGGCTGCCAGATCATGCCTGTATTTTCTCCTACAATTATGTTACATAGTTACAGAAATGGGAATTAAGAACAATTCTTGAGCACACTCACTTTTGTGATGTGTGTTCCTGAGTTCCCTGTCCATTTCTCAGTGCCTAGAGATTTCTGTGCAGTTCTGTACTGTGTAAATATCTTATGCTGTTTCAATCAACACTATGTAGAACCAGGAGAATCATTTTGTCTCAAATGTAATCTTTAGTGACTTCTATGGCTTGTATATGATTGATGTCTATTACCCTTTAAGTAGAAATAATAAGATAAAATAAAATTTTCTTCAAGGAAATGTTTGGACCAATGTACTTTAAGAATACAACTATGTATTCTCATCTATTGATAACTGTCTAAAAATTCACAGTACTTTATTTCTGTATTTTATCTGCAGTCTCCCCCATTAAAGATTGAACTCTTATAGATACTCTAGTAAGTCCTGAAGATATAACTGTGACAAAAATAATTTACTGAGAAATTCACATGTCCAGTTGATTTCAAATTTTATAGAAACAGCTTCTAGATATGAGCAGTTTCTCTACTTATCTGAAGTTTAAACTTAACTAAATTCATACTAATGTTCAAACTTTTATTTATTTACTAATAAGATATATGATGATCAATCAATCTTGTCTAATTTACTCTTCACAGTGAGCAAAAGAGACATTAATCAATCTTCTGGATAAGTATCACATGACAATCAATATAAGTGCTTTGAAGGATAAATTCAGAACTACAAAAGAAGAAAGTCACTGGAGAGGAATCTGGCTGACAAAGGACATCAGAAAAGCTTACCTGTGGAGGACACAGTGGGCCTGAGGTACTGTGAGACTGGGAAAGGAACAAGTGCTCCAAGAGCATTTTATATGACAATTTTATACTCAAGGGAGAATATGTCCAACTTCAACGGTACAATGATGCCTTTCAGGAGCCACCTGGGTCTGACTCCTGTGGCATGTAACTAAAAATGAAGGAAGAGACTGAGCACTGTAACAGTGCTCATGATGGTGTCACTGGACAATTCCACTTCAGTGTTCAACTCCAATCGGTAGACATTTACTGAGACTAAGAAAATAAGCTTACTTGGTTCATCAGGCCATGGCTTCACTCCTGCCAGAGGAGAAGTACAGCCAGTTCGGAACATCAGAGAAGATGTGTTCTGCAAAGGCTAATGAGAGAGGTGCAACCTCCCATTGACTCATCTCAAAGTTGCCAGACTTGAGTGTCAAAAATGGCCACACCCTACAGTGCCTCTGGCAGAATGAGTGCTCTCAAATTTTCCCAGCTGAACAGTTTGCTATTTCTCCCTCTCAGTTTCAATATAAAAATAATTTCCTTCTGTTTGTTATTCAGATTTTGAATTTTCTCATTTTTTAAGTCATTATAATAATGAGAATAGTTATGCCTCTGATATATATATATATATATATATGTATGTATGTATGTATATATATTTACTCCTACATAGCCAGGTCCCTTTAAATATATTATTTGTCTCTATGATGTGTGCAAAATAAAGTGAGAATGCTAGCTACTACACCAGCTTTAAGGATGTGAGAACCTAGGTGAGCTGGCCAATCACTTTTCTGCGATCCACAGCAAAATGACTTTTCTGCCTTCTTTTTCTGCAGTTTTGCTGTGCTGGTACAAAATGCAAAGTACATGTTTAACTGACTGAAAAAAAATCACCTTAAAAAAGTATAAAATCAATAATGCTAAATCACAAAACAGCTAATTAGCATACTTACAAAATCTGTGTCTAAAAACTTTCACTATTATGATAGCTATTATTAACATATGCTGTAAACATAGCCAATAAGTCTCTTTCTCTCTCTCAAAAACACACAAACACACACACACACACACACACACACACACAAATGTGCAAATGTGGTAATATTTAAGCTTTATCTTGAAATCTAGTTTTCAAATTAAAAAAAAAGTGTATTCCTTTATAATCACAATAGCCTATTGGAGAAGCTAAAGAAATGTGTGTTTTGAGCATCTCCATTGATTGTGACTAATAGTTTTGCTGAGTATAATAGTGTGGCATGGCAACCATGTTCTCTTAGAGCTTGTAGAACATCTGTTCAGACTCGTCTGCATATCTCTAGTTCTTTCTATAGCATATTTATTTTCTAAATAACATTTTTCTCCATGATAGCTTAATGAGCATTTGAATCTGAGTTGTTTTAAATATCAACTATTTATGAGATCTATGTATTACATGGTTTTATAATAATAGTTTTTTTAAACTTTATTTTCTAGGGAAATTGTAGAAACTGAAATATATGTGGTTTGTCAAAGGAGTTGGTTTCTGTTAACTCTGCTTTATAAAACTCAGAAAATTCCCCGTTTCTTGCTGAAAACTTCATTTTAAAATCTTGCCTTTTTTCTTCTCAAGTCTTTTCACCCATACAAAGGAGAAAAAGAAGGAAGAGAAAAGAAAAAGAGAGAAATCCCTGGTCTAACCTCCAAAACCTTGTTTAACAAGACCATTTAACAAGGTGTAAACAATCCCCCTAAATAACAACAAGCATCTATAACCCATCAAATGACTAAATACCTCACCCACTCCACCTTCTGGGAATGGGACATCGCTCTCTTAAAATTGCTTCCTGCTGATTTGGGATGCAGAAAATCTTGCCTTTAATGTCTACCTTAATTCTGAGAAAAATGAACAGATAAGTTTCAAAAAGCAAATGCTTATTTCCAAGGTATTGAACTCCAAAATTATTCACACTTGAAAAAAAAATGTGCTTTTTCAACCCTGCCTTGGACACTGGATAGGGACTTCTCATCCTCTACACTCAAGGCAACCCCATTTGTATCTGTAGCAGGAAAGATTTCAAAGAAAGAGTTTTCACTGCAAAAAATAATGCTATTAGCAGTTTCAGGGCAAAAGATCATCTCCTTTGTGCATTTGATCCCATGAGTGACTTTCTCCATTTGCATGCAGACTCTGCCACCAGACTTTGAAGTGGCCTCAAATGTAAGAGACTTGGACGCAAAGTCACAGCCCTGGAGAAGGTGCTGTGATTGACATTTGACAGTTGCTTGGAGAGGGAGAGTGAACTTTCTCTGAAAGTGTGGACCCTAAAAGTCAACACCCCAATGGAAGGTCACATATCTAAGAAGACATAGGTAGCACAAATTGGACTTGTTGGGTTTAAACCAAAAGGATGCTGTCTTGGTTAGGGTTTCAGTGCTCTGATGAGACACAATGACCTTGGCAACTCTTATAAAGAAGCATTTAATTGAGACTGGTTTTTACTGAACTTACAATTCAGAGGTTTAGTCCACTATTTTCATGGTAGAAAGCATGGCACACCCAGGCAGACATGGTGCTGGAGAAGTAGCTGAGAATTCTATATCCAGATTGGCAGGCAGGAGGAAGATAGTGAGACCACTGGGCCTAGCTTGAGCATCTGAGACCTCAAAGCCTACCACTAAGGACACACTTCTTCCAACAAAGCCACACCTCCTAATAGTGCCACTCCCTTTGGCCCTATAAGGGCCATTTTCATTCAAACCAGATGCAAAGTTGAGTGGGTAGGGAATGGGGTTTGGGGTGAATCTAGGAGGAATTTGGTAAGAGAGTGAATGCAATCAAAATGTACCACATGAAATTATAAAAAATCTAATACAATATATATTAAAAATTAATCAAAATAATTTTGCCTAGTCTAGAGAATGACATTTTGTAGCCCTTCACCAGACATTTTACAACTCTTACATATTTATGGTCCTTGCTTCAACAGGATTCAACAGCCATTAATATCCTCTTTTGTGCTGGGTCTAGAAGCATTGCTTATTCTGTGCATCTTGGACAGCCTCTGCCCATGTCTCAGCATTCACTGCAGTCCTTTCTAGGAAAAGGCTTCTCTGATTGTGGCTGGGAGGATCCTCCTGATAGTGCATTTACCATGACTCATGAAAATATGGCTTTGTACTCAAGGTGGAGTAAGATTTTTAAAAGTAATCCAGAGCTACCACTGGCTATGTTCACAGATTACATAGAACCCTTCTCTTCAGTAGCATGATGTGCAGTATGAAAAGTTCCAGAGACCAAGTGTTGTGATGAGTTCCAGGTTCCTGCAGCTTTGTGTAAGCAATCCCAGGGAATCTTTCATTGTCTTCTATTCTGCTGGTGAGAAAGACTAAAAGAATCTTTTAGAAGTAAGCCAAGAAGAAGGTTCTCCAAGGCCTCCCCACTTCCCAGAAGCAGTTCACAGACTGATTTCACACCAAGCCAAGTGGGAAAAAGGTATGACCTTGAGAATAATTTTTAAAAAGTTTTTAAACAAACAAACAAAAATGATCTAACCATATCCTTGTGGGATGGGCCACAAAGAGTGCAACTTAGATTATAGTCCTGGGGTTAGAAAAAATGCAGAAAGCAGAGATTTTAAAGGAATTTGGACAGGTAGGCTGACCCTTCTCCCATTAGGCAACAGAACCCTGTCACCCATTCCTACCTACTTTCTTCAGGTGTGGAGTCTGACTAGGTGTCCTGGAAGCACTTATTTCTGGTTTTACCTGATGCTAGCATGTCCGGTGGGGTCTGAGTCTGCATTCTGTTTAAATCGCCATAGTTGGCCTTCCCAAACTCTGTTTGACTTTGCTGCTACAGAGAGTCATTTTCCAAATGTCCAAGGATCCGGAAATGCTCCCCTAATATCTTTTCTGTTTCTGTTTGAGGTGTGATGCTTGACTGGAATCTTTTTATAATCCTGTGCAAGAGCCTTTGTGATTATGCTTCCTTTACACTGCTAAGAAACAGTCACTACTTGGGCAGAGTGGCCTCACTAGGATCTATATACTCTAGAAACAAGAAGTCCTGTCACATTTCCAACGCTCTGGAATGATTTTTGTTTCTTATGACTTAGCTTCTGTTAGTCACACTTGGAGAATAAAGCCACATCTATGACTGGAAGGTCTGTGATATTTAATATTACAATCTCTCTGCCATTTGAACTCAGTTCAAAGAACTAACAGAGAAAAGAACTCAATTCTGACTAATTAGTTTCTTGTAAGACTTGTCACTTGGGAAAAATGGTATTTTAGATGTTCTTATTAGTCTGTAGAACATTTTCAAAAAGTAGCACAGAGGTAATAATAGTTACTTATGTCCAACCACATTTTACCTGATGGAAATAAATTATTGTAATTTTAGAGTAGCCCATTACTAGCTTCTTGCATTTTATTCCCTAAAGGTTATCATTATTAGTATTTACATTCAGAGAACACTTTAAGGCAGATTTGAAGTCTCTAATACCTAGAAGGAAATGGCTGCTTAAGAATATTTTGAATAATTTGCTTCTCCAGCAAAGCCTTCTGCAATACTCTGCAATGGTAATTAGAATAATTCTTGTTGTTCTCTCTGAAGATCACCTACAGTAGAAGCTTTCTCACACACAAAATCTGTTCAGCTGACTTAGTTATATCTTCTTTATTCAACACATATGTGTTCTGTATGAAGTTGTCATGTCATACATCACCTCATAAACTTTGTTACATCTTTAGACCAATGCCAAAGGATCTGTGAGACTATGAAACAGACTGGTCTGTTTTTAAATTTTGCTTTGTAATTACCAAGGATTATAGGAACTTATACATTGCAAATATGTGAATAAGTATCTGATGTATCTGAATACATCCTAAAGCTATGAGACCACATCTCTTACCTGGCCAATGAAGCTTAAATATCTCAGCATAGTCATGTTGATGCAGATAGTTGGTTTGCACCAGTTCATTCATAGTGATTTCTTTTCAGCTTGAAAATAAATTAAAATGGTGAGTAGTCATTTCTGTCTCATGGAATATCATGATAACAAAATGAATCAATTGTACAAAATGTTACTTATAAAACTCCTTGATTTCTTCATTGGTGAATCCAAAGGAAGCAAATAAGCCATGAAGATAATGCAAAACTGTTGTTTTGTGGTCCCAAGATAACTAAATTGGATGTCTTAAAATGCATATAATGCAACACTATGTGTCATGCCTCTGAATCTTGTTGGATTTGGCTTCTTTCCTAAAGTATCCATCAGAGGAAACACTTAAGATTGTATCAATTGGGGTTGAAAGGACAAAATTTTAGTGGGACATTTAGAGCTCCATAAGCATGGGATTCTAATAGAATTCTAATGGGTTTAAATTCTTAATTCATCATGTAAAAAGTCACTATAGTAAAATTTTGTATAATGTTCTAAACTTTTGCTTGAATTAGTATCTAGGTTCTTAGGAAACTCTTTTTGTTGATCTTGTTGTTCTTGCTGGTCTGAGTTTTTATTTTCTTTGAACCAAGATCATATGATGATTTCCATCAATGGTGTGTCAAGAAGATTATAGAGATATCACGAGCAATACAATTCACCTGCTGTCTAGCATGCTTGCTTGCCTGCTGATATGTTATGCACATATTAAGGTTTATCATAACTCTGTTATGCAAACAGAAATCTTGACCCTAATAACTGAGGTCATCTCAGAGTTGCTGACATACCTTATACCTATTTATTAATAACTATGAACACCTTCCAACCCACAAACCTGAGGCACATTAGAAAGAATTCCAAGACGAAGATGGTCTCAGGTGCAGGCATTTGGGGCAATTGGTCAGCAGTCCATGCAAATCAGCACACACAGGTAACACAGCCAATCAGCCGCAGCTGCTGTGACCACCCAGCTCTGGTATGTTGATGGCAATTGCTGCACCCTCTGCTTGGGACCTTGGTCTTTCTAGTCCTTTTGAGATTCGTGATCCTTCACAGGGCATGTGCTGTCCTCTGGGAAGCTCAGTGTTCCGGTGCCACATCCCTGCTTGGGGTCACAATCTCTTGGGGGCAGGTGATGCACTCTTGTGGCCTAGGAGCTGGTCATTGCCCCACACTCACTTGAGGCCTCCATCTCTTCCATCCATTTGAGTCTGTTGAACATTTTCTGGGCATATGATACCCTCCGCACCTCTGTTTGTGGTCACAGGACTCTTCTGGTGTTCCATGTGGCCTCAGAGCTGTGGCTTTAATGCCTCCGAAGGACTCTTCACTTGGGCTCCACCCAACATAGGCCTCAAACTTTGTCTAGTATCTTTTGACATGAAGTGATGATGTAAAGCAATGCCATGCAAAAAGCCCTCTGGAGTTTCTGAGCCTTCCTTTTTAAGCACTCTAATTATGCACCAGGATGTTTTCTCATTGACCAACCTTATGCCCTCCTCCTCAGGTACACCTGTTGGCCAAGACTAGGAGCTTGCCCATGTGTTCCCCACAGCTGCCAGTCATTGGGCTGATTGGATAACCCCTTTATGAGTCTGCTTCTCTGTGGTACAGCAAGCCCTCCCTCAACCTTTACATATTCATTCAGCACAACTTTGCTTCCAAAGAAATCCAAACCTCCACTATATATAGTCAAATCAGAAAAGAACATAAAACCACCAGTTTTCAGAGAGAACAACACATACATTCCCAGAGTTTTAGCCTTTTTAAAGAAATAATTTTGAGTGATGAAATGTTCCAAGAGAGGTGAGGAATTAGTAAAAGAAGAATATCACTAAAACTGGCCATTACCGCTGCCAACATCTTCCAGACTGACATATTTACAACACAAATTGCCAGTTCCTTGTTCTTTATTGCCACCTGAGCAATCAAATACCTTTGTTTTTAAGCTGTTTCCAAATTACCAGACTTCTACCATGGTATTTTAACTAGCTGCTGTGTACTTTATATGTATTCCTTCTCAAAGAGAATAAGAAGTGTTACTTGATGATGCTATACAGTTTTTGTTAATAGATTACAGATAGGTAGATGCATTGGTAAGACAGATGTGGAGAAAATTCTACTTGAGGACTTAATAAAATCCTCAGTTGAGCATTCACTCCATATGATGTCTCTACTCCAACTTTCTGTGATCCTTGCTTCCCATTGTACTTCTAATTAGATATTTGCTCTTGTCTCCTTTTCCTTGCCCTTCTAATTACTCACCAAAATTTGCAGAATGTTTAGCTTGCCTCTGAATATATGTCCAGAAATTGGTCGGTATTTCTGAATCATTCTATTGATGGGTTGGAATTAATCTTGTTTGCTAAGTTTTCTGTATTCAGGTCAAACTAAAGATGATATTATACTTAATTTCTTCTTTATCCCATAAATCAGGCTTCTAACCTGGATGTTATGGTTCCATTTATAAAGCCAAAAACAAACAAACAAACAAACAAAAAACCTTACAGAAGAGCGTGGAGTAGGAATAAGATGGATTGTCTTTTTGTGTGTGTGTGTGTTGATTCTTGACTCTTTTGTTTCAGATATGGATGCATATGTATTTAACACCCCAGTTTAAAATATACTGTCACAGAAGATCATTGCATTAATGTTTGAAACTTTACCAAAATTATATCTGTTTCTCATTCATTCTGACATACTTATTATGTCTTAGTTCCTTTCCTATTTCTGTGATAAAATATTCTAACAAAAGCAATTTGAGGGAGAAAACGTTTATTTTGGCTCACAGTTCAGTCCATCATAGCTGGGATTTCAATACGGCAGGAGCTTGAAGCTGGTCACACTGCTCGATTCAGAAGCAGAGCAATGCATGAACAGTGGTACTCAACTTACTAGTTCTATGTTATGCAGTTCATCACTCTATGTCCAGAGAGTAAGTCTTTCTGCAGATAAAATGGATCCTCCCACATCAATTGAAGTGATGATAATGCCACACAGGCATGCCCAGAGGATTGTCTCCAAGGTGATTCTAGCTTCCGTCAACATGATAATTAACATTTTGCATGTAACTGCCATGTTCATATGTTAGAAATGTAAAAAAAAATGACATGATGTCTGTCTTGAAGAGCTTGTATTCTCCTAAGTGAGTTACCTATATACACAAACACATGCATGCCTTACCTCAATTCTGAAGATCAGAGTCCAGAAAACTCCCCAGGAAGATAGGAGTATCAATGATTCCACATTCTTGTGATTCTTGTTCCACACTTTCCTCATCTTTCAGTCTGAAGTCAGCAAGCTGAATTTTATTCAGAATATGTTTAAAATGTTCGTCTCATGCCTATTGCTTTTTTCAAATTAATGTGATTATTGACAAATAATTGATATACATATTTCCATTTGGCTAAATGAAAAAATAATAGCTGAAGCATTTTCATAGAGAGATCCTTAGACTTACACTGAGAAGAATTCAATCAATTTAGAGAATGAATTTCCCTCGATATAAACTTGTCCTCTATACAGTTCTCCATTTTCTCAAAATTTAAATTTGTTCATAGAAAACCACTCCATAACACTAAGGTCCAAACACACTGCAACATATCTATGCTTACGCAGCAGCATATATATGAAACCTTATACTGATATATACTGCTCCTCAAAGCATAAATGAGTCAATAATATTAGGACAATACAGCATATTTTAGACTGTTGGTCTCTTGTTTTTGTCCTACACAAAATGCAGGGTACATTGACATTATAGTATGTACTTTAAGACATAATAAAGAAGAATTTTATGAGGGAGTAATAAAATACTTGAACATTTATTGCACATAGCAAAATTGGAATTCCAGTCATACTGAAAAGGAAAGGGTAGATCATCATTCTTCAGACAGAACCAAAGTCACTGCTTTTTACATGAGTGCTTTCTTAAAAACCCCATAAGCATCCCTTGAATATGTGAATTCTGTGTTCTGGCTTCTTTGCACACACTCTTGGAGCAAGTGTCTTTCTGTTTCACAGACCTGTTTAATTTGACACCATTATTCATTTAGAGTCTTTAGGAATTGCTCTATGTTCTGGAGTCAGTGCAGTATTTCAAAGGGCAGAAACACCTCTGAAATTAGACGCGTGTTCACCCTGTGATGCCCACACTGTTGTACTGACTAGAGCTTGTCCATAGACGCGTGTTCACCCTGTGATGCCCACACTGTTGTACTGACTAGAGCTTGTCCATAGACGCGTGTTCACCCTGTGATGCTCACACTGTTGTACTGACTAGAGCTTGTCCATGCTCTGCTCCATGGAGCTTTTTAGAGCAACATAGTTCCAGTGACCAAATCAGTCCATAAAGCCCTGGGAAGCTGTTTGTTTCGTTTCTGAGGAATTACAGGGCAGTCCAAGCTTCTGAAGTTTGTGCCCTTATTAGGACTTTGGATGACCTGAAGGGAAAAAAAAAAAAAAAGAACACTCCATTTTATTTTACGTAAGTTTCTGAAAGGATTTGAAATTCCATTAAAGTGTTATGTTAGAAGTAAGTATAAAGTAGCAATAATAGAACTCCACCTGACTGTTGTTTCTTATTTTCTATGAAGGCCCTTCTTAATGAAACTTTTTGGATGATAAAAAACTATAAAAATTTTTCTGGTCTACACAAGCTTGTTTTTGTACTGAAAATATCTACATATCTTTTTTTCATGAGAACTATATATCACCATTAAACATAATAATCCTGTCTTAATTCTTATATCTAGTCTAGTATATGACAACTGTACCTGAATTAAATTATTCAAACACATAACAATGGCTAATAATTATAGAACTATACACTTTCAGACTTATCTGAAACAATAACACATATGACCCTTCAAATAACCGTATAGTACAGACAGAATCTGAAGTATTTTTTGCCAGCCTATAGAATGAAAAACAAAACACAAATCCAGTAGATCAACATAATTTGTTAAGAACTAGCCAGCAGGGAGCTGAAGAGGTGGTTCAGTGTTTTAAGAGCACACTGGCTGTTCTTGCAGACCCTGGTTCATTCCCAGAAACCACATGGTGTTTCACAACCCTCTGTAACTCCCCTTTGAGGGAACCTGACACAAAAGTTTAAAAAATAAAAGTAAACAGGTTTCTAACAAATAATAATGAAATAAGATAATCAAAATTAAAAACAAACAAAAAAAAGAACTAGCCAGCAACAGCTAGAGATGGGGTATAGCTATCTGTCTTCCACGCCAGGTTCTGATTTGTACCCACCATGTAGATGTGTAAAAATAATTATTCAAGATTCTTAGAGTTGTCAAAAGTTCCTGCCAACTGTGAAAGTTCCTGTTTTAAACATTTCTCAAACTCTGTCTCTGTCCATCTGTCTACCCCTCTCCACCCCAGGTACCTCACCCCAAATCCCAGTGTGCTTTGCCCTAAACCTGGTTTCAGTAAAGTTTGAGAATTCACCGTAGGGAACAAGTCTGTGATATTGCTCAGCATTCCAAGATCCTTGATGAAAATCTGGCAAGAGAATGGGTTGTCTACATTTGAGAAGCCTCCACTTGCTTAGACTGTGCTTGGCACCCTCTAATGCTCTCATTCCAGTAACAGTGTATACAGCATTGGTACAGAACACTGTACCAACAACAGTGTGCAGTGTTCTCAGCCCCACTTTAGGATGAACAATTGGATATGGAAATTTCAAATTATTTGGGAAAGTTCTTAATACAGAGAAAGGACTCTTGTTTTGAACCAAAATCTGAGAAATTTCTAGCACTCCACTCATCACAGAAGATGGCTGTAAAACTAATTTCAGAAAGGAGCTTTCAGGAGACAATTGTAAGTTCATGTATTTTTTTGCCTTCATTCAAAGGTATAAATGGATCCAGACATGAGTTTATGCCTAAAATTTTCATTTCTCTAACTAGATACCTGACATATGAAATGTGACGTGGAACTGAACTCAAGTGTTAGGAAAGGGTACGCTCTGGAAATATTTGCAGGTAGTGATTATCAAGAAGGTTGAATTAAAATTCTTTAAAACATGTGACACGTGTCAAAAAAATTCAAATTTAACTGCCAAACATGATGTCAGTTTATAGGTAGATGAAGGTAACACATTCAGTTTGTAGCAGTTATTACAATTCCTGTGATAAAAGAGCTGGCAAAAATAGTCTACGAAACAAAGCTTATCAGAAAAATGAAAAGGATGATAGAGAAATCAAGGAAGCCATCATTTTTCCATTTATGTTTTTAGATTTCAAGAGCTGGAGAAATGGTTTGGCACTCCTTGCAGTGAAGCAGAGTTCTTTCAGTCCCCAACGTTGATGTCAGTGGGCTTACAACCACCTGCAGCTCCAGCTCCAGGGGATCTGACAGGTTTTTCTGTCCTCTATGAGCAACCACACTCATGTGCACATATACACAAAGCACAGACAGGGACACACACACACACAATTCAAAATGAAAGTAAAATCTTTACAATTTTTCTATAGATATGAGACATCTATTACTTCAAAGTCGTTCAGAATTTCACACAATTAAAGCTATCTAAATGATATCCCTAATATCAATTGTTCTTAAATTATCTGTAAAAATATTAATTCTCAAATGTAGTAACACTACTCATTTTTGTTTTTTGAGTATCATGTGTTTTTTTTTTCAGTTGGATACTTTCAGCTATAAAATAACTCAGAGTATGTGAATCAGGAAGATAGACTGGTATAAATCCAGGAGCATTCAAATGATAAATCAGTACTCTCAAGTTTAGAGAAAGACACACAAGTAAAACTTTCAAGGAGAAAATAAAATGCATTACCATTCTGTTTCCAAATACACAAACCATGCTCTAATTTCCCTGTAGGGGTATCTAATGGCAGTTTCTAACAAGCTAATATAGATTTCAGAATTTGCCATCAGATTTTCCAGGTTCTATTCAGTGTACTTTGAAGAACATGCATATTTTTTGAGTAATAGTTGATTACATTTTCTAATTGTTTTAAAATAGTCTTCTTCATCTCACCAAAACTCATTCTTCCTCCTGAATTTCAAAGTAATGTCTTTGTTTTAAAATATAGTTTTTGAACATAAGGAATGCTACATAATGTTCTTTACTACAGAAAAACTGACTCAATAAATATTTGCTCCTGTGCCAGATTAGAATACTTGACACTTTTGGGGGAGTATCAGAACTTCCCTAGGGCAGGCTGATCCTTTCAGGCATTCATTTTCCACAGAACTATGAGCCTCCTTTGCTGAGTGTGGAAATTATTAACCCTTCCAGTAGTATGACCACAAAACAATTACTAAAGCTAGTCTAACTCTGCACATTTTTTTTTGTTTTTTCAAGACAGTGTTTCTCTGTGTATTCTTGACAGTCTTGGACTCACTCTGTAGACCAGGATAGCCTTGAACTCACAGAGATCCACCTGCCTCTGCCTCCCAAGTGTTGGGATTAAAGCCATGTGCCACCACACCCAGCAACTCTGCACATTTTTAAACTCTCAATCTTTAAATGGTTAAATGACCCGAAAAAAAATGTTGCTGATAAATTAGCTGGTATCAAATGCTGAAACTGCACATTAATTAATTAATGTAGTTATTAGTAAATATAAACTGTAAGATTAGGCCGGCAGAGCAGCTGGCGGCTTGGCAGAAGAGCAGGTGGCCTGGCCCATGTGCCTTAACCAGTTGCCTAACTTATCCTGGAGAAAAAACCCCGGAACCAAGGGTGGCCTACACCACTTGTAACCTAAACTCTGTTAATTAATATAAGTTGTTATATTAGGTCAGTAGAATTACCAGCAGCTTGGTGTCAGCTTCACCTGGGCCCCAGGGGAGTCTGGAATCCCAATGGCCTGGTACTGCTTGGACCTCAGGCCTATAAGCCGCCACAGTCTTTCCCCAATAATTAAATACACCAAGACCCTTTAATGTTTTAATGCTTAGCCTTTAGCTGGGCAGACTCTCAATTAGCTACTCTAAATTAACCAGGATCACCTAATCCCAAACCGTCATGTGCTTGCGATTACCTTCCAGCCTTCACCAGAGGTCTCTCTCCTTCTATGGCTCCCGGTGGGAAGTGGGAGAATCTCTGTGTGTGCCCAGGGTTCCTGTTCTAATCTCAGGAAGTCCCGCCTTCCTATACACTTTCTGCCCAGCTAAATGGCCATAAGCAACTTTTATTAACCAATCAAGAGAATGCCTCAGAAGGGGCAGTAACCAGATCTCAGCATTGAAATCAGTGTATCAGAAGCAATGATATTAGACCTTCCCTCAACAAAATGCAGTATCTATTGCCAGATGGACATTAAAACTACTACCATACAAGTTTCCACTCAAAAGCCATGCCCACCAACCACACTAATGACCCCACAAAGGAAATATAAACCCATCCACAACACTATTACAATGTTAAATATAAAAATATACTGTAAGTATCTAGGTAGATATGCAAAGTCTTTAAGAAAGTGTCAATCAAAACCACACTGTGATAATACACCCACTAGGAGAAAAAAAACTAAACAGTTATTATTCTTTGGCAAGAATTGGGAAAGTTGCAAATTTCTTTCATTGATTGGGCCCAGGGGAGAGTGTAATACATGGGAGTCCACTGTGGTAACCACTTGACAGCTCCTCATAAAGTTAAACACAGGATTGCCATATGACCTAGCAACTGTAAGAAAATAGCTAAAGGAATTGGAAACTAGAACTGAGTTAAGATATGCATGCAGTGCTCATAGCAGCACCACTCACATAGCTGAAATGGGAAAAATCCAGGGTCTCCTCTCTACAGGGCAGTGGACAAATAGAATTCTACCAATACATAGACACATAATATATATATATATATATATATATATATATATATATATATATATTATGTGTGTGTCATATAATACATGTTTGTATGTGTATATATTGCATATGTAATGAAATACTGTTCACTCATAAAAGGAATTTTGATACATGTATTAAAAGTGAAGAAGCTTGAAAACATATACTAAGTGAAATAGTGTGAAAAGATATAGACTGCATGATTTAATTTATGTGAGATATCTACAGTAAGCTAATTTATATAAACAGAGCATATATTGTACTTCACATCAGGTAGCAGAGAGCAGAATGAAGACATCATTTAATCAGTATAAAGTTTATATTTGGAGTATTGAAAACTTTTGAAAACCTGAGTGTGCTGACCTTTGCCCAATATTAAGATTTAAGTAATACCAATGAATCTCATATATACTTAAAAATTACTAAAGTGTGATTGTGGATATAACTTACAAGTAGAGGCTTGAAGGAATGCCAAAATCCTGGGCTTTGATCCTAGTACCACAAGAAATAAGAAATTAAAATAGAAAAATTATCTTACATAGAAATCTTATGATAATGAAATTAGCATAAAATCTCTTCAAAGTTTCTACAGGTTAATACTGATTAAAAGTGCAAAGCAACCTGTAAAGTAAGAAAGAATATTTGGAAAACATATATCTGAGTAGAGATATAAAGAATTCTAAATCAAAAAAAAAAAAAGAGGTCATCAATTTGAGAGTGGGGAGAGGCATAGGAAGGATTGGAGACTGGATACATGAGACAGACTGAAGATAGAAACAGGAAGAGGGAGAATGATGTGATTTTATTATTTTAAATATATTATAAATAAATGAAAATTTTAAAAGAATTTAGAAAAGTAACTGAAAATATTAATCATTTACTAAATAATAACTGCTGATATGGAAAAATTCAGAGCAGACAAAACCCTACAGTTATTACTCACAAAAAAGTAAGTATATGAAAAGATGGGCAGCATTATTTGTCATTAGGAAAATTTAAAGAAGAGTGACATATCACTGCACACTTATTTGAATGGTGAAAGCTCCTATCACTGAAAACATCATATGCTTGAAAGACCTTGCAACAATAGGAACCCTCAGTCATTGTTGATGGGTGGATATGCATAAATGGTATCCCTGCTGGAACACACTTCGGCACTTAAATGCAAAGCTGAACACGGGTTTTGAAAATTCTAAGACCCAGAATTTTCACCTTAAGGTATTTTCCCAAATGAGATAATAACTCATGTTGTATTAGTTATTTTCTTGTGAGTGTGATGAAATAGTTGACAGAAATTGCAAAGATTTATTTTGGCTCATGGTTTTAGGACAATTTCAGTACATCATAATGATGCATAAAGAAGCATGATAGAATCCATGGTATAAATGAGAGGTAACACCTCACACACACCATACCTGTAACCAGAGAGCTTATCAAGCTTAGACTATCACCTTCTAAGGTCCACACCAACAATTCTATTTCTACTGGATAAGACCTATACCCTAAAGTTTTCCACAATCTCCTCAAAAAGCACCACAGGTCTATTTGGGCATTTCCCATTCAGACAGTATCATTCCGTGTCTCGACCCCAAAGGCTCATAGCCATCTCTTAGTGTAAATTTCATCCAGTGTAACTCAAACTTCCACAGTCTTAGGCATATCAACATTGTTCAAAAGTCCAGAGTTTTTAATGAAACTCAGGCAAAGCTCTTAACTGTAAGCTGCTATCAGTAAGAGTGGAGTTATGGTGAGGAGAGAGAAAGGGAAAAGCACAAGAAAGAGACTTTCAATATACAGTGTTACAGACTAAAGCAAAGAGACACTGCCCTTATTCCTATCAGAGACCATGTGGGCACAGTATCGCCCCTTGTCTGTATTTATAGCATCATTTTTCCTCATTCCCCCATAATTAAATGACACATTGAGCTCTGCATATAGGATCTTAGAACATCTCTATGCTTCAGCTCAAAACATTTCCAAACTTCTCCCAAAAATTAATGCTAAAGGCCCAAAAAAGCACATGCTCAGATTTATCACAGTAATGGCCCCCACTTACTGGTACCATATTTTGTATTAGCTATTTTTATCATTCCTGTGATAAAAATCCTGAAAGAAAAAGCCTAGGAGATGAAAGATTTATTTTAGTTCATGATTTCAGAGGGATTTCAATCTGTCATATAGGATAAGGTATTGTGGGACAGCATGAAACAGCTGCTTTTCACACACTGGTAGATGAAGAAGCAGCAAGCTAGATCAGAACCAGCCAGGCAATAACATCTCAAGACCAAAACTAAGGGTCTTATCTCCATCTTCCAAACTCCAGTTCTTAACAGTTCTACAGCCTCCCAAAATAACACCAGCATCTGGTAACCAAGGACCCTATTACATGAACATGTAGTACACATTTCACATTCAAATCATAACATGCAACTTCACACAAACTTGCACATAAATATTTAGTGCAGAATTCATTCTTCAAAAACTCAGTACAGCCATCTGATGACTTGAGTAAACAAACTTGGCATATTATACAATGGAATAATATTCAGCAATGCCAAAACAATAAACTATCAACCCAGGAAAAGACATACATGAAATTCATGTATATTTTACTAATAGAAAAATATAAGGAGGC
This sequence comes from Lophiomys imhausi, assembly GCA_907164525.1. Lineage (NCBI taxonomy): Eukaryota > Metazoa > Chordata > Mammalia > Rodentia > Muridae > Lophiomys > Lophiomys imhausi. The sequence continues at coordinate 4,794,506 of CAJQZJ010031840.1, forward strand.
TATGTACTATTATTCCAGTCACAGAAAATTCTGAAAATGGGTGAAATTATAAGAAAAACAGATTAGTATTCATCAGAAGTTCAATTGGTGTAGTGGGAAGAATGATAGAATTAGGTAACATATTGGGTATTTTTAGGGTGGCTGAAACTACTTTGAATTATATAGTAGTGATGTATACAAGATATAATCATTTGTCAAAGGTCATAAGATTTTATAGCAAAAAGAATAAACTGAATTATATCCAAATTTCAAAAACATACTTTGTAGAGTTCCAATATGGAATGTAAAAATTTACAAAACAGGATAATTTATCATTCAGTTGTGAAACAACCCCATTAAAGCTAATAAGGGAAAATGTACTAACCTATGTAATTTTGAAAATGAGTAAAATCTGTAAGATTAAGGGAGAAATAAGCTGTGTATAATCACTGTGCTGTAGTAGGTAAGGTCATTTCCACACAGATTCACCTTGTCAGCCCAGTAAACACTCCTGAAATGTAATTATTTAAGACATATTTATGGCAACTGGAATCAGGCAACCTTCTGGTAGGTGAAACATTCAAATAAGCAAGGGAGGAGGCTAGAACAATCCACATAGTATATCTGAGTTGAAGTTGTCAAACTGAACACATATATAGTTTGTTGTAAATTTTTATGTATCTATGTAAATGTGTGTACTTTATATATGTATGTCAATACATGTATATACATATATTATACAATGCACATACATATATAAATATATTCAGTATCTGTAACAAGCTAAATATATGCATATTTGTATCTAATTAGCTACATGTCTAGCTAAGATAGCCGAATAGAAAAGGCAACTAGATTATGCCTGGAGTTCAGTTCTTGGTATCTAATACTTTTAGAAAGGTTTAAAATGTGCCAAGTTTCCTTAGAGAATTGTCTGAGACTAGAAATAGGATATGTGTGTGTGTATGTGTGTATGAGACTATACTAATATAAATAAATATTTTTATAAATAAGTGGAAACAACTTAGAAATTTCTAATGAGGAAGAATGATCTTTGTGGATAATTCACCTTAAATAAGTAGAGTGTACTCTCTTTGCTTCAATGTACTGTACTTATGATTCTGTTTCAAAGAATATTATAATGGAAGAAAGAAGAAGGAGTGATTTCATGGTGGGAAACCATGTCAGCCTTCAAGCCCATTGATGAAGCCTACAGTCAAGAATAAGTCATGTTGGTACGAATGTTACATGTGTTTTAAAAAGTGTGTGAGAATGGCTTTTAATTCAGCAAGGTTCCTCCTAAACATCATCACCACATGTATCATGGCCAACAGTGTGCAGTATTGCCAAGGCTTTCTCAAACACAGAAGGTCTGAGAAACTAAAAAATCACAGGCACCTGATGTATCATGACTTTTGTGTGCAATATATATTCCAAATGGGTCCTGGATCAAAGGGAAGATAATAAGAATACAGCTTTAAAAAGTAAAGATGAATTGCAAACGTGAAGAAAGATTTCACAACCATGAATCTGATAAAAAAAATATCTGTGCCTTAAACATTCAAATAATCTTTGAACTCAACAGCAGCACAGCCATAAGTGGCTGAATTTTGAAACTGAGCACAGAAAACTAAAGCTCTACTATCTCAGCAATAATTCTGTCAGTATAAAATTCTACTAAAATAGATTTTTTTATTCTTTATATATTGTATTAGTGCATTTAGAAATTTATTTTTATTTCTTTTATTTTTGAGATTATAATATTTCAAGTCTTTATTAGCACATATATTTTTGTTGTCCTTGTTCAGTTCATGTTTAGGCAGTTGTGTTGGTGAGACATTTTTGTATATCTTCCGATTTTCCAGGCATCAAAGGGTGCAGTGGTGGCATGACGTGGTAGTAATCAATAGCCCTCTAATTGAACTTAATGTCCAACCAACAAGAGAGAAATAATGTGTGGTACTGGAAGCCTAGCCAACTAACCAGGGCTAGTGATATCAAGGACATTAGGGGAGAACTCATAAACATCACTTTACTAAACCAATATAATTCCTAACTTCATTCTAAACAACCCTGCATAAGGAAAACTTTGCAGCCATGTGGCCCAAGGAAGGAAGCAAGCCCAAGATGATCACCAGTCCAGCGCCATGGGACCCAGGCAGTGAGCAAGCCAGAGTAGACCACTAGTCCTGCATTGAACAGGTCCTGGCAGCCAAACCACACCTGAGAGGACCACCCTGGTGCCACATGGCACAGGAGAAACATACCACTCCTGAGACCACTCCTGAGACAATCCCAGAAAACCAGAGACCCTGCACCATCATGAAGATGAGCAAGTAAGTGGTGGAGAAATGGAAGAGAAAGGGAAGCAAAAGGACTTGTGCCTAATGAGGATTCAGAACTGGAGACTCCAGTGTAGTGAGGAACAGCCTGATGTGAGTAGCCGGAGGTAACATCTAAGACCATGATGAGAGCCTGGCTTGTGCTGCCACCAAAGTCATGACTGTGTCTGTGGAGCTACAGCAGCAAGGGTCTGTTACCACCAAAGTCCAGGCAGACAGCCCTGGTCTGAGCTGCTGTTCAGGGCCATGTTGTCTGAGCCTGTGCAAAACTGTCCCCACCCTGTTTCCTGGACATTGTGAGAGAGGTGGCCTGAAAAGGTGTGAGAGAAGAAGAGAGCTGGTCCTGCCCCTTGCCCGCTGCAGTACTTGGGGAAGCAGGCCCACAGATTGCCCAGGAAGCACACAATAGAGCTGGCCCTGTTCTCAGGAGTTAAAAGTGAGCCATCCCTGACAGTGTGAGTATGGGAGAGCAGGCTCTGCCACTCATCTCCCATGTGGTGACATGGATGAGGACAAAGGAGAGAAGCTCTCCCCCAATCCTTGTCCCCTGCCACCTGCAGAAAATGGGAGAACTGGCTCCTGGATTATGAGAAGGGAGAGTGGACCCTGCTCCTCACCTGCACAGAACAGTAGATCTGACCTTGGCAGCAGAGATGGAGCACAAGTGAGCAGTCCCAAGGACAGGAGCACAGGAAAGCTAGCTTCACAACTTACCTGCTGTGTGATGGTATGGATGAGAGAAAGATGCCCCCCATTCCCCCCTCCTCATCCCTTGCTGTCTATTCAGGCAGGAGAGCTGACCCCAGGGTTGTGAGAGTGAGAGAGCTGGCCCTATCCCTCAGCAGTTGCAAGACTCAGGAGAACAGGAATGCACCTCCTCTGGGCAGCAAAATAGACCTGACCCTGGTTGCAGGGCCAGGTGATGTGGCCCCAAGTGTGTGGGAGCTGGATACTTCCTAGCCCCTTGCCTGCTGCAGCACTCAGGAGAGAGGGCTCTGCACCCCTTCTGTACAGCATAGTAGAGCTGGCCCTGATGGCCCTGATGTCATGGACACTGGTGTGCCAGCCCTAGGGGCATGAGAGAGAGATCTGGCTCTGCCTCCTTCCAGTGGCAGCATTAGACAAACTAACTGGGGCTGGAGAGCTGTCCCTGGTAGTGTGGGTGCAGGATACCTGGCAGACTGACCAACACAGATTCCTCCCAGACCCTGATCCAGGCCTTTGAGTTGACCCACCCCAACATCTACCTAATCTCTGTAATTATGGAGCACATGAAGGGGCTAGTCACAGAGATCCACTGCAGCAGTATCTCCATGACACAGGGCAACAACAGGATATCCAAGAAGAGTCCCAGTCAGGATCCAATATTGATAGTTTAGCAGAAGCCAGAGGCCTTGAACCAGACCAATGACTCATTGCAATGAACATTTGCAAACAAAAAGGTATGGAAAACAAGAGGGTATACTGTAGTACACAGTGTGTCATACTACAGCTTCCACAATGAGATTTTTTTTTTCCTTTTGGGGGGAGGTGTTGCAAAGGCAGAGGATGGGTACAAGGAGACTGTGAGATGAGTGGGGTTGGGATACATGATGTGAAATTCACCAAGAACCAGCAAAAAGTATATATATGAAGAAAACTTTGCTACAAATGGAGATCATTACAGAAAACTGCAACCAATCAAAATGCCATATTGTGGAGCCCAGTCCCAGCACATATATCTACAATGCAATTCCCACAACTAAGATGAAGAATCACTGTGGAAGATGGTTGCAAAAACAGTAAGAGCCAGAGGAAGAGAGTGTTCACTCTAAAAATTTATTTGTATTTTCTATGTAGGAATTTTTACCTGAGCATGTGTATTTACTACATGGGTGCCTGATTCTCATGAAGAGCAGAAGAGAATATTGCATTTCCTCTAACTAGTGCTGCATGTAGTTGTGAGTCAACAAATGGGTACTGGAACTAAATCCTAGTCTTCTATAAGAGCAACAAATATTCTTAACCTTTAAACTTATAAACTTCTCAACCTTCCTAATGCTGTGACCCTTTAATATAGCTCCTTATGTTGTGGTGATTCCCCAACCATAAAATATTTTTTTGCTACTTCATAACTGTAACTGTGCTACTGTTGTGAATCATAATGTAAATATCTGATATGCAGGATATCTGATATATGACCACTGTGAAGGGGTCGTTAGACCCTCAGAGGGGTCACTGCACACAGGTTGAGAATCACTGTTCTAAAGCATCTCTCCAATCCCTTTAAGTACTTTTAAATGAATTCTAGTCATTTAAAAACAATACAAATGTCAAACTTATGTTTGAAGAAGCATGTTGGGACATAGAGAAGTCTAACTACACTGAGTTATCCCAAGGAGTGGCGAGTTATTGCTGATTTTACATAGTCCTTAATACAATTGTAAAAAAAAAATTGAGATCAATGAATAATATGTTGACTGAAATAATAGTTATCTAAACAAATGAAACAAAAATCTAATTACATCCAAATATCATTTAATATGACCCAAATTGAAAGTCTGTACTCTGGTACACAAACCATACATTTGGGTCTCACAAGTTCACAACATAATAGGATATCAGTGTTGGTAATTAGCAGACCTATTTAATATGATTTCCCTTACAATGACAGTTGCCAAGATTTGATTTTATTATTATGTATTAATTGGAATATCTTTCCAGAAGAGGGAAAACATAGTCATACAAAATCCAAATGACATTTCTAAGAGACACAGTCTCATGGCAAAGTTCCATTACTCTGGCTCTTACAACCTTCACAAGCCCTCTTGAACAATGATCCCTGAGCCCTAGGTGCAGTAATTGTGTTATAGATGTTAGTTGGGACTGGAAGTCACACAGTCTCTTCTTGTCTGCATTTTGATTGGTTGTAAATTTTGCTCCTGATTGATTATCCTGAGATGATATACATACAGCATAAACAAATTGTAATATGAATGAATGAATGTGTGTGTATGTCTTTGTAAAAATAATTAGAGAAAATAGGCTATGAATTTGAGAAAGAGGATAGGATGTGATGAAGGGAGGAAATGCAATAGGGGTGATGTAATTATGATTCAAATTCAAAACACATACATATATGTTTAGCATATATATAATATGTATTGTTATTATTACTATATGTTTATATTGGAATTGCCACATGTCATTTGTGTAGTGCTGAATTTGAATTTTATAGAACTTTTCACAAATTGGAGCTTGTCTGAAGGAGATCAACAAAGGTGGTGAGGAACTTGAGGTTAAAATTGAAAAAAAGAATTGCTTTGAGTTTCTTTCCATTCTTCTCATTTCATGCCTATAGGATTGCTTTAAATTGCCTTTATCGTGTGTGGGTATGTCCCTTGTGCCCCTAACCTCTCCAGGACTTTTATCATGAAGGAGCATTGGATTTTGTAAAAGGCATTTCTGCATCTATAGAGATGTTCCTGTTTCTTTTTCTTTCAGTGTGTTTATGGTAGATTATTGATTTTTATATACTGAAACATCTCTGCACCTCTGGGATGAAGCATACTTGATCATGGTATGTGATCTTTTTTATGTGTTCTTGGATTCTGTTTACAAGTATTTTATTGAATATGTTTGTATCTATGTTCATAAAAGAAGTTGGTATATAAGTTTTTTTCCTTCTTGAGTCTTTATGTGATTTGGGTATCAGGGTAACTGTGGCTTCATAAAATGAATTCCATAATGTTCCTTCTGTTTTGTGAAATAATTTAAAGACTATTGGCATTAAGTCTTCTTTGTAAATCTAGCCATCTCTTGTTGTCAGGTGAAGCTTCCAGTGAAGGGATTGGATTGTATTTAATCAAGTTGGTCAAGCAGGTCCCATGGAGATTCCCAAACAACAGACTGTTGCTAAAAAAGGTTACTGTACAAAAATTGATAGCAGGGCCCCCTTGTCAAGGACAACATTAACAAAACTCATTGAACATGGGGATGTCTACTGGTGCCTACATGGGGAACATACTCTCCTATGTTCTACTCTCTGATGTGGGAAGGTACTCTACAGGTACCAAAAGGGAAACATTGACACCGGACCAACCACAAAACCTCTAACCTACAATCTATCCACCTGCAAAATATGCTAGGGCAATGGGAGTACAGGACGTGTGGCAATAGCCAACCAATGTCTAATTTTACTTAAGGCCCACTCCACAAGAAGAAGAAGGAGACCATACCCAATACTGCTTAGGCAAGTAAGAATCAGAGATTATATAGGCAAGAGACCTAGGATAAAACCAAGCATGACTGGTCCTAAAACAAAAACAAGAATACCCACAATGAAATGATTCCTGAAGATATTCTGCTGTACTCATAGATCAGTGCCTTACCCAGGCATCATCAGAGAGGCTTCCTCCGGCAACTGATGCGAACAGCTAGGCATTATTCAGAAAGAGAATCTAAATTGGAGGTCTCCATCAAATCTGTCTCTTCAGAGCAAAGGGATGGAGGACACCAGGAGAACAAGGCCATCTGAGTCAGCTTAAGCAAGACACATATGAACTCCGAGACTGAAGCAGCAAGGACAAGACCTACTCGAGTCTATACCAGGTCTTCTGCATATATATTATAGTTTTCAGCTTAGTGTTTTTATGGGCATCCTGACTGTGAGAACAGAAAACAAGTGAGTCTCTGACTCTTGTGCCTTTTCTTAGGACTCTTGCAACTTCCTCCTGTTGGGTTGTGGTGTTCAACTTGGATATGATAGTTTTTGCTTCGTCTTACACTTTGTTTTGTCATGTTTGGTTCTTATCTCTTAGATGCCTGGTATTTTCTAAAGAGAAAAAGAAAAGGAATGAAACCAGAGGAGAGGAGAGATGGAGAAAAACTGAGAAGAGTAGAGGGAAGAGAAACTATAATCAAGATATGTTGCATGAGAAAAAAAATCTGTTTTCAATAAAAGGAAAACTACTTTTAAAATGATCAAAAACAAGGAGTTACAAGACTAAGCCTACCTTTTAGCTTGTTTGTCATCATATTTGGTTTAAACATTATATAAACAATTAGAATTGATCAAAAGAGAATCAATAGGAATAAAAAACAGTACATAATCTCACTTATGTTTGAAATGCATAACATGTTTTCATAGAATTTGAGAGTGTTGGTTCAAGGGAGGGACAGTTGGAAATGAACAGAGTTGAGGAGAGGTTGAAGAATGGAGATGAGCCAGGCATGGTGGTGCATGTCTTTAATCCCAGCACTCAGGAGGCAGAGGCAGGTGGATCATTGGGAGTTCAAGTATAGCCTGGTCTACAAAGTGACTCCAGAACATCCAAGGCTACACAGAGAGACCCTGTCTCAAAAAATCTAAAAAAAAAAAAAAGGAGATGAATTCACTAATTCAAATAATTCTTTTCACTAATTTATTTGACAGCAAGTCTATTATGTGGACAAATCATACGGTGACTGCAATTAGCAATAAGAAAGATCTTAAGTGTTTTAACCATAAAGACATGATAAATGTTAAGGAAACGGATAATAAAAAAAAAAACTACAAGACAATAGAAATCACAGGGAGCCAGATAGTTAATTACAATTTGCCTTTTTAGTACTAGTTAAATTCTTTTTTAAATTTCAGTGTAGTGAAAGAAGGGACTGTGTTTGGTTAGGATATATTCACTATCACAAAACCCATAAAAATCTAAGGATAAATGGCCTTTACTAGTCAAATTTTACACATTTTTTCCTGGAATCTTAGAAGAGTCACATATTCAGAACCTATTATTTTGTTTCTTCGACCCCTCCCATGTACGAACCTTCCCCTTCCTCAAATTCACAGCTTCCTTCCCATTCATTATTATAATACAGACACACAAACACACACATTATTGAAAAAAAATTTCATACTATGTATTCAGCTCAGTTTCCCTTCCTCTATCTCCTCCTATTTTCTTCCTATATCCTTCATACCCACCCAACTCCACACTTTTTCTTTCTTTCTTTCTTTCTGTCTGTCTGTCTGTCTTTCTTTCTTTCTTTCTGTCTGTGTGTCTGTCTTTCTTTCCTTCTTTCTTTTGTATTTTCATTCTTTCTTATTTACTTCCTTTCTTTAGAAAGCAAACAGAAGAAAAGAGAAAACATGATAAACACACATACACTCTCTCTCTCTGTCTCTCTCTCTGAGAGAGACACAAACAAAACCCATAATCAGAAACCATAATATACTTGCAAAAGACCAGTAAGACCAGAAATGCAAGCAAAGCAATATGAGACAAAAAGTCTACAAACATACCATTGACTTCAGATGTCATATTTTGAGAAGGTTTTGAAAAAAAAATGCTTCTCCCCAAGTGTCTTGCCATGACAATCCCACTGCCTTTATTAACTAGACCTATGCAGATACCTGTTCTTGTCTTCTACAATGCAAGATTTGAGCTTTATAAAAGTGGTCATCCTTGACTCTGCCCTACAAATTTGATAGCTTCATAACGTTAAATCTAGCCAAGATTTCTGCAAACTGGTAACAAGCATTCCAGTCCTTAGCCATCCATGTTATTGTTTTTCCTTCATGAGATCATGTCTAAATCTCATTCTCTTTCTCCATCTCTGTTTATCTAGATTGTCTTTTAACATTCAATTCATCTGTTCTTCCAGGAAGCCTTATGTAATTACTCAAACAATCTGCTGCGCCAACCTCTCCCTATCTTTAACTTTCCTCATCCAGGACAAAGGGCATTGTTTAACTATCTGTTTCTAAAAAAAGGTCTGTCTCATGTGATATCCTAACCCAGCTTACACCTGGCTACAGTCTGCCTCTCAGACAGCAGGGCTCAACGTACTGCTGCTAATGATGATAAAGCTTCAAATTTTAGGAAAAACCAGCCACTGTGCTTCTGAAAAAAAGTGACCCCGGAGGAAAGGATGATAGCATTTCTTACTAATTCTATGGACCATGGTTCAGTGCAAGCTGATTATTATGCAATTTTCACTTTGTCGTTAACAGAAATAAAATGGAACATTTATAGGTCTGTGCACACGAGGAAGAATTCAGACTGGATGATTGCCAGGATGGTTTGTGCAGACTTGTATGCTAAGTGCTCTGACAGGCAGATAAAACAGCTTTCTTCACAGTGAGAAAGGCCTTCAATTTCTACATTCACTTCCATTTTTATCCTTTCTCTCCTTGAAATTTGTTTTGCAGAATCATTTTAATATATTTATCTCTTTCCCCAGCTTGTGAAATTACTCATCCCTGGGACATGTAAGTGAGCAGTGTCCTATTACACCATGGGATTAAAGGCATTATGAATCATCCCAAGACAAGAAAAAATGTTTATATAAGAAACTGTTATGTTTGTACGAAAAAGATACAAGGAATTTTTAACAAGCCTGGTTCTTGGTTCAAGAAGGCTTATCATTCTATACAAAAAAGCTACAGATACATATAGCGGGCAACGTTTAAATAAAAAAATGCCTTCAGGAGAGAAGGTATTTTGAACTGGGAATTCAGGATACATTTTCATTGATTTCTCCTTCTGAGAAACCTAAGGCTTAGATACATTAGAAGGGAAAGTCCTTAAGGTTCAGATCAGCACAGGACACTTCTTTAAAATTGAATTTTAACTACCTCGACCATAGGAACATATGCGGTCTCTGGTATGTATAAATTTTTCTTGAGAGAAAAGCTCCTGGAATGACTTTTCTTGACAGTGAATGTGAGTGAAAACCTCTGCACATTTTTCAGAAGATCAGAATCTAATGTTAAAACATCGTGGGTAGCTGCATGCTACTTTGAAATTGTGTGTGCTTTTATTTAAGAGGTTCTGAAGTTTAAAGCTCATAGTGAGTAAGCCAGTATATTTGTGTTCGTGTGTGTGTGATCTTTCATGATTTCATTTTTATTTCTTAAAATCAGCTTACTCACTTTAGACTCTTTTGGAACATGATTGTCTTTGTCATATCAGAAAGTAATGTTCTTTTACAACAAGGGACTAGGGGCTGGAAGACTGCTGGGGATCTGGGAGGACAGTGGGATGGCTCAGAGTGTAAAGTACTTGCCTTGAAATGAAGATCTGTGTTCAGATTTCTAGTACCCGTATAAAAATGGGACCTCATGGCTTGTACCTGCAACCACAGTCCAGGGGAGACACAAAAAGGAGGATCTCTGAGATTTTTGTCTAGCCAGCCAGTCCAGCTGAATCACTGAGCTCCAGGAGCAACTGCAGAAGATATCCTATGTTGAACTCTAGCCTCGATGTTCATGTTTCCATGTGAAAACACACACACACACACAAATGCATATTCCTACACACACACAAAAGAAATAGTTAATAGTGGAATTAATGCTAGGCTCAGAAAATATGTGGTGGGGTTAGAGAGTCTGGAATTTTCAGTGTAATAAGGGATGGTCTTTTTAGTGATCCTTTGCTCTGCATTTTCTAGCATGATTATTTTTTTAAAGCCTGTGTTCATAAAAGGTATCAGATGACAATGCACATATATAGAAATGGATAATTGAATACAATTCAAAATACTTTAATAACAATGGTTTGAGTCCATTTTTATGTGTATGTGTATATTTAATTTGGTATCCATTTTCCCTTTATCTTACAACAGCTACCTCATGTCCCTCTGATATGAATCATTGTACTCATATCACAGGCTCTGCAACTGAGGCAAGTTTTCCCAGATGTAAATGTAAAATTATGAATACCGGGACTACTCTATCCAAGCATCAAACTTCAGTCTCTAACCACAATTGGTAATTGGAAAATATACCAGTTAGAACAATTAATTTATCAGCCAGTTTCCTTAGATATTAAGGAACTTTTAGAAATTCTAATTTGTAGGCAAATTTTTTGTCAGAGGATTGATTTTACTTCAGTATATTTATGGGTACAATGCTGGCACTATTGCTATAATAGCAGAATGGTGTTGCCTCTTTCAGATATGCTTTTAGTAACTCTTAGTCAAAAAGCCATCTTCAGGTTACAAAGTTGTGTCCTTTAATTGCATCTGTCTGGTTCTGAGGTATCCAGCTACTCAAACCAGGAGAGGATTTTGACTCAAGACACCACCTTCCCTATCTCCCATGGTCACTCTAGTCCCTTGGAGTCAGCAGTGTAGAAGAGCTGCACTCCCTGAAAATGACTATTACTGGGCATTTGATCCCTCTTTTCCTTCTTAGAGAAGGATAAAAGGATATATTTTGCATGAAATTAACAAAGTATTCTGTAGTAACTTGGAGCATATGAACTCTAAAAGAACTAGTGTTATCTAGACTGTCACAGTCACATAAGACTCACACTTCTCCCGATCACTCCCAAAGAAACACAACCTATAAATGGGTTTAAAATTTCTCTCAAAGCATCTGCTAAACAGGACCTCAGTGTTGTCAAGTGACCTGTCTTCCTCTGTCAGATCTTACATTACAGCATTGCCTGCCCATTTGCCAATTTGTCAGTAATTCACTTTTCTCAAACACATTTTATGGCTCATAGACATAATTTCAGAGTTCCCTCTAGGAATATTTGACTTTAAAAAAAGAATGCTCATTAATCTCGGACTTTTTTAATGTAGAAGAAATAGATTAATACAAGAAATAAAATTTTGCTTTTGAATCTGAAAAATATACTTAGGAGCATGGAACATCCAACTAATCTGCTAAAAGAGAAAGTGAACTTATATATACACATATTCAGTGCATGTTTTATTGCTATTTAAGTTTTTGATTTTCAGATTTAATTTTAAATATTTTTTATTTATTGGCTTTTTTTAGAGTAATGGACAGTTAACCTGGACTTGCAGTCTTGTACAACTGCTCTGACAATTTCTTGAAATTTTCTAATGTTTTCCTTTACATCTCTGAAAAAAATCTCTTTTTTAACCACTTAACAGGTATCTAGAAAGAATCTAGATGCATAATTAGGGCCTATTAATATATTTTAGGTTTATATTAATATTTTTTAGGTTGACTAGGTTGGCAGTACAATGTAGGAGCCAAAGGCACTGGCTGTAAAAGCCCTGGTGACCATAGTTTAGTTGTTGGAAACCATGGTGGAAGGACAGAGGCAACTCCAGAAGTTGTTCTTTGACTTCCACATTGTGCTGTAGCATGTACACACACACACACACACACACACACACACACACACACACAAACAACGAGACGCACCACCATCACCACCACCAACACCAATAATAATAATTAATTAAATAAAAGAAAAACTTCTGAAGGATGAATGTATACCATTTGCGAGTTGGTGTTTCTGATAAACAGCATGTGATATGACAGATAAGTAACTGTGGTAGTTAGTTTTTGTTTTGTTTTGATATTTGTTATTTCCTTGCTGTATTATTCATTCATTCATTCATTCATTCATTCGTTCATTTGTTTGTTTGTTTGTTTGTTTGTTGCCACCTCGACAAAAGCTGCAGTCACCTGAGAAGAGGAAACCTCAGCTGAGAAGATGTTCCCACCAGATTGGCCTGTAAGAAATCCTATTTGGCATTTTCATGATTGATGATTGATGTGCAAAGACCCAATTCACTGTGGACTGTGCCATCCGTCGATGGCAATCCTTGGATGTATAAGAAATCAGGCAAGGCAAGCTTTGGAATGCAGGCCAGTAAGCAGCATTCTTCCACGGTCTCTGCTTCAGTGCCTTGACTTCCCTCAGTAGACTTTGACCCAGATATGTATGTCAAATAAACTACTTCTTCCCGATAGCTCTTGGTGGTGGGATTTAATGCAGTGATGGAAAGCAAACTAAGACAACAAACATTCTCTCTCTCACGTGTGATGTGGCTGCTTATCAAACAGTTAATTCAGTTAGTCCTCAGCCATATCTTAAGGGAAATGCTATTTAAGGAAAAAATATATGCTTGAGTGATTCAATAGCATTTGCAGAGAAATGCAGTTACCTGGCTTCATGGTATGTAACTACTGGCATCTATGGGTCTCTCATGATCAGTGTCTTAGTTCCTTTGAGCTGAATATCTCTTAGGATTCCAAAATCACAGTTTATAGCTGTTTAACTCATAGTTCATTTTCTTTTTTTTTTTCAAGACTTAATTTATATTAAAGGAAGAGACAGTGAAGTGGCTCCAACCCCAGACACCCCTTGACTGACACTCCCCAACCTCTAAAAAGCAGCAGCCTAGTGTTCAACACTCATGTGTTCTCCAGTACTGCTTTCTTTGTGTGTGTGTGTGTGTGTGTGTATGTGTGTGTGAGTGTGTTTATTTTTATTTTTTATTGCTTCAGGTTACATCTCCATCATAGTGTCTTTTTTCTACCCCTCCCAGTCCCACCCTCCCACCCTCTAGCCCCTATCCCTTCCATCCCACACCTCTGGAGTGGAATGTCCCTACATAACAGTCCCCCCTCCCCCCGCCCCAGTTCAGCAGTCATATGAGGGCCAAGAGCCTCTTCATACACTGGGGGCATATCATTTTCTTTGGCTACAATGAAACATATTATATTTTCAACTTAATTCAGTGTTTTTTTCTCAGCTATAACCAAACAGAGACCCACTCTCCAATTTCCACATACTAGAAATAACCACCTGAACATTCCTAGTCAGGAATTGACCTGTGCTTTCTAACCAATTGCTACCAAATATGGAAAATGAACAGGACTATGGAGTGAGTACAGAAATTCTTTCCCCACTGATGCCCTAACTGCACACACATGTGGCTATGTGATACTCTATACATTAGTTTAATTCATAGGTACAAGAAGAGAAGCCAGACAAGAATCCGGAGTACTCAACACAGTCAATGATCACACATACTGCTGTCTCAGCATCAAGGCTAGAAGAAGAGTATATGGAAGGGGCACCTGGTCTCTTGGAATCATTAACTTGTTTTCTATTTTTCCTTTCTAAATACATGAACTCATAAACTTGGCTATAACATACCGAAAGTAACCATCTGCTCACGGAAGATTGGGATTGATGACAAAAGGAAACCATTTATTACAGTTGGAATGAAAAAAGGAAGGAGATATTCCATTTGTGATATGCAAATAGGATAATGCAGCAAGAAAACTGCCTTATAAACCAGGATATGGTCTTGAAAAACACTCTGCTAAACTTCCCTCATCTGTCTTCCTCAGCCTTCTGCATCTTAATAAGGAAGTCTAGAGAAAATTTCCTAAGACCATTATGGTTTGCAAAGAGGTCAGAATCATAAAAGAGGGTGGAGCAAAGGATATGGTGGAAAGAGAGTAATATCTTGACTGTTTTTTTGTTTTGTTTTGTTTGTCTGTTTGCTTTTTGTCACTTTGATACAAACTAGAATTATCTGGAAAAAGAAACCTTAGCAAAGAATATGCATCCATCCAACTGTCTATAGAACCTTTCTCTTTTTTTCCCCTTTATTTTATTTTTAACTGGGCAAAATGAATGTGTGATTTTTATATATTTTTAATATTTTTAAAGTCTATCTTTTTATTTTTCAAAAACTTTATACATTTTTAGTTAAAACAGAACTGCTTCACTTACCTTGTTCCCTCTCCTATCAATAGCCCCTCCCAGATCCTCTCCCTCCAACTCCTCACAAGTCCTTCCACTTTCAAATTGATAGCTGCTATTTCTTTGATTAGTATTCTTAGATACATATATGTGTGTGCACAAATTAGCATGCAAATACAACTTACTGAGCCCATTTTTATTGTTTCTGTGTATATGATTTCAGAGTTGAGCATTTTGTATTGGATAACTAAGGGGCTCATCCTTGAGAGAGGCTTTTTCTTAAATAATGATTGATGTGAACAGTTCCTACCCACTGTGGACAGTGCCACCACTGGGCATGTGTTTCTGTGTGTGTAAGAAAGCAGGCTGAGCAAGCCACGAGGTGGAAACCAGTAAGCAGTGCTTCTCTGTGGGCTTTACTCTGGTTCCTGCCTCCAGGTTCTTGCTTGAATTGTACTTTACCTTCCCTCAATAATGATCTCTGGTCAGAGAGTTATAATATGGGATACCTCCCAAGTTGCTTTTGGACATGGTGTTTTATCACAGCAATCGAAAGCAAATTAAGACAAGTAGGTAGAAAAATAAAAAGAAGAGATTAATGCAAACAGCATAGCAAAATCTCAAATGTTTCCAGATCTTGAGCCTCACTCTTCCAGGCCAACCTGTGATCATTTCAGTTCAAATGAAACCCTCAGATTTAAGTTTCCTACTTATCTTTGGTTATGATATAGCATTAAAAAATCATTGAAATGGTTGATTATCTGGTATTAATTTTGGAATGGGGGCTAGTTTGGGCAAGGACAAAGTCGTTGCAAAGAAAGATCCACATGTTATATCACTAGGTGGATCTTAGACCAATACTAATGACCCTGGTAGAAGTTTCTCAGTGCCATTGCAACTATGTTGAGACAATCGTTATTGACTGATCTCACCACTAGTGCCTTCTCATGTTTTCAGAAAAAGCCAGAATATGTGTTATCCCATCTTTGAAGCAGGTGGTACAGACATCAAGATTAACACAAGAGGGAGACAGTGATGCTTCAGGGACTGGGAGTGTGGGGGTGGGTAGGAGCTGGGTGGTACCTGAGATTGACAACTTGTCCAACTCTCACCCATTGCTCAAGACATGTAGCCACTACTTAGGATGAAAAGCAAGCACGATAATGTGACTAGTAAACATTACTTTTTACTGGAGAAACAATATTAGCAAGTTAAGGGACTTACATAAATTATTTGATTAAGTTATAAATCAAATTGTCCATTTTGTAATTTATTCTCCCAGTTCGCCATGGGTACTGGTTGTCTTTGCCTATGTAAAGTTACAGAGGGATTTGTTTTTTTTTGTCTTCTTGTGTTAGAACTAAAGTTCTATCCAATCATTTGCTCCCTGCTCAACATCCTAGACAAAAATATTTATTGTCATACCCTACAAGATGTGGTGAAGTTTCAGAATAAGCAAATTGCCTTCCTAGCACTCATTACCTGCACCGATGAGATCAACTGAACAAGAAATACTCAGAGCTGCTTAACATTCATCAAAGCGTGATTTGTTCTAGTTCCTCTTTCTCCCTGCAACCTCCTTTTCTCTTGCCCTACCTAATCTTCTGGGCCATATATGCTTTTATAGACATGTATAAAAGAGTGTCCCCATATAGGTTTGATTATGTCATTCATATTCTTCCTCTTAAGATTCCATATATTCTAAACTCAAGTCTATAAAACAGAGTGGGGTTTGTTTTATAGACTACACTGTGCTGTCCCCAACTCACCCTACTTACTTCTACCTCCTCCTTGAGACATAACTGAGACTTTAGATTGTTTTGTTAGGGTAAGATGACAATACTATAGAGAAAGGCCTAAAAGGTGTACCCTGCATGCTATTTTACTTTTCCGTCATAAAAGACTTTCCACACAACTTTCACTAACTCATTTTGATGTTTTTCAATTCCCACATGAGTGTTCACGTATGTGGGACTGGGTCAACGGTACAAAACCACCAAATAAAAATGTCTCAAAGAGTTTCGTATGCTTGAAGACTTGAGTAAAGATCATTACATTTCCATGAATTAATACTTAAAAAGAACTACAAGGAAATTACATACAAGAAGCGGGGAACTTCAGATTACAGTCCCAGTCAGCCCATAACGTCTAAAGACACACATGCTGCCTACACACACACACACACACACACACACCTAATTTCCTCCTCAGTACAGAGATGCTAAAGGGTAGCTTTGCATAAGCACCTTTGAATCCCAACAGGGATCATATTAAAGGGGAAGTTCATCCAGGGTAGTAGTGACAGCTTCCAGTGAGTGATTTCAGAACAAGTTCATTAAGATGTGGCATGCAGGCTTTTGACAGGTACTTTTGGAGGCAAGCAGAGTTCTTGAATGCTCCTACATGAATTGTTAATATTAAATACGCTAAGATGTATCAATTTAATTTGGGGATAAGTATGATGAGGAAACTGTAGTCACATAAAAACATAAATGATGGTGTTATTTGGGCGTAATATATATGGGATGTGTGTGTGCTCTACTGGTAGCCTGTTTAAATTAAACTCAGGTTTAAATGGAAACCTGAGTAAGTACAATCCCAGTCATAACATGTAGACCCGCATTTCAGTCCCATAATGGTTAGCTTAAGTAATGTCTAAATATTTGTTGAAGCCACAATATCCTATTTTTAGCAACAGACTCTAAACCATACTTCACTGTATCAGCTGCTTTCTGGCTTGGAATTAGGAAATTCTCGTTGGATTCTTTAAGACTTACAGACTGACAAAGAAACGGTGTTTGTAGCTGCTGCCACAGTGGGATGATTCAGATAAATTATATCTCTATATGCCACATATGACTGAGCTTGATATAGGCACTTGTTTCTCATTTAGCAGAATCACCTTTATGGTTGCTACAAGGTCAAGAGCTGCCTTTGCAATGACAGTGATTTGCAATTAAGGAGGATCTATCTCAGTTAGCAGCACACAGTAACTCAGTTAGCTATAGTTAAGGATGGAAATAATTTCCAAAGATATTCAAGACATCTGGTTTGCAATGCTCCTCCTTGTCCATAGTGATGTGTTATAGCTTCATGGTAGAAAGAACATATAATACATTTTAGTGGAATCTGCTTCAAGTTAGGGTTATGTGAATTCAATTTATGTCTCTGTCCTTTCCAAAATAAATGTTCACTAGAAGACCAGGAGGTAAAAATTCATCTGATATAAATGCTTTATAGAGAAATATTCATCTTTTGTTTTTTTACGAGAGACAGGGTTTCTCTGTGTAACAGCTCTGGCTGTCCTCTACTCGATTTGTGATCCAGTCTGGCCTCGAACTCACAGAAATCCTCCTGCCTCTGCCTCCCAAGTGCTGGGATTAAAGGCATGTGCCACTATTACCCAATGAGAGAAATATTCAAACAATGTGAAACTTTTTCTATCTGCCAGTTTCCAGTGGAGTTACTGTGAGGATCCAGGGAACTAATCTATAATGTAAATACAATGAAAAATAACTTCTAGATATGTTTAAGACAAACTTTTCTCCAGAAATTGGAAACAAATATTTTAGTTAAAAAAAAAAGATTCCCCCAGCCAGTCATTTGAGAAAATGTGCAGTGCTTCAGTGAAATGCTAAGGGGTCAGATGACACTGTTTGTCCTGCTGTCCTTTTGGCTGTCCTTGCCTGGTTGGTGAACTATGGTTCCTCCACTCGCACCGCACCAAGTGCTGCCTGGAAAGCTGCTGTTCATCTAAGGACAACACTGGGTCAACTGACCTTTTCTCTGGAACAATTTAAATTAGTGCAAGAACAGTATGGCCAAGCAGGTTGTACAATTTTAAGTGGTGGCAATTCATGCAGGAGTTGCCATGTTATAATAGGACTAACATGGAGATAGCACGAGCTAAGGCATATTTTAGTGTAAGCGCCTTTGACTTGGTGATCTGATTAATTTACTCTTTCTAGAAATTCACTAAAAGATATACTAGAAAATATTAACATCTTCCAATGAGATACCATTTGTAACGTCAGATTATGAAGTAGACTGTTCTTCTTTTATTGTTTAAACTTATGGTTATTAAAAAGCCCCCAAATGGCATTTTACAAACTGGTATATTATGGCCCTAAATAGGAAAAATGCTGAGTTAAAACTGCTTGTAAGGATGTCATGAAGAAAAAGAAAGCATGAACCAGAAAATTTACAACATATTCTGCAGTACTCTTTGGGTTTTTTAGATATAATGGTATTCCCCAAAGACCAGTGGCATTTTTCTTTTTTAATTTAAATTAATTTATTTATTGTTTCAGGTTACATCTCCGTCATAGTGTCCTCTTTCCACCCCTCCCAGTCCCTTCCTCCCACCCTCTACCCCCTATCCCTTCCATCCCATTCCTCTGCAGTGGAGTGTCCCTACATAACAGACCCCCACCCCAGTTCAGCAGTCATATGAGGGCCAAGAGCCTCCTCATACATTGGGGGCCTACCAGGCAGCACCACTAGGGAAAAGAGTCTCATTGACAGGAAAAAAAGTCTATGTCCTTGTTCCCTTGGGTGTGTTGGTTGTAGTATACATATCCTGTACAATATGGTTAAAATCTGACTATAAGTGCATAGATTCCATGTGCATCCTTCTGGGTCTGGGTTAGCTCACTCAGGATGAGCTTCTCTAGTTCCATCCATTTGGTTGCAAATTGCATAATTTCATTGTTTCTGATAGATGATTAATATTCCATTGTGTAGATGTACCACAGTTTTTTAATCCATTCTTCGGTTGAGGTTCATCTGGGTTGTTTCCAGTTTCTAGCTATTACAAATAAGGCTGCTATGAACATAGATGAAGAAACTTCCTTGTGATTTGGTGAGGAGTCATTTGGATGTATACCCAGAATTGGTATGGCTGGGTCCCGAGGCAGAGCTATTCCAAGTTTTCTAAGATATTGCCAGAATGACCTCCATAGTGGTTGCACAAGCCTGCACTGCCACCAGCAATGAAGGAGGGTTCCCTTTCTCCACACCCTCGCCAGCATGTGCTCTCTTTTGCCTACAGAAGCCTTTCAGCTTCATGAGGTCCCATTTATTGATTGTTGGTCTTAGGTCCTGAGCTGTTGGTGTTCTGTTCAGGAAGTTGTCACCTGTGCCAATGATTTCAAGGATTTTTCCTACTTTCCCTTCTAGTAGATTTAGTGTGACTGGGCTATGTTAAGGTCTTTGATCCACTTGGACTTAATTTTTGTACAAGGTGATCAGTATGGGTCTAATTTCATTCTTTTACATGTGGACATCCAGTTGGACCAGCACCATTTGTTGAAGATGCTGTCCTTTTTTCATTGTGCAGTTTTGGTTCTTTGTCAAAAATTAGGTGACCATAGGTGTGTGGGTCCATTTCTGGGTCTTCAATTCGATTCCATTGATCAACTGGTCTGTTTCTATACCAGTACCATGCTGTTTTTATTACTATTGCTCTGTAGTACACCTTGAAATCTGGGATAGTGATACCTCCAGATGTTTTTTGTTATTGTACAGGATTGATTTAGCTATTCTGGGTTTTTTGTTTTCCATATGAAATTGAGAATAGCTTTTTCCAAGTCTATAAAGAATTGTGTTGGTAGTTTGATAGGCATTGCATTGAATCTGTATATTGCTTTTGGTAGGATGGCCATTTTTATTATATTGTTCCTACATACCATGAGCTTGGGAGATCTTTCCATCTTCTGATGGCCTCTTCAATTTCTTTCTGCAATGGCTTGAAGTTCTTGTTGTACAGGTCCTTTACTTGCTTGGTTAGAGTTATCCCCAGGTATTTTATATTGTTTGTGGCTATTGTGAAGGGAGTTGTTTCCCTAATTTCTTTCTTAGCCCATTTATTTGTTGTATACAGAAGGGCTTCTGATTTTTTTGAATTAATTTTGTATCCAGCCAAATTGCTGAAGGTGTTTATCAGCTGTAAGAGTTCTCTGATTGAATTTTTGGGGTCGCTTATGTATACTATCATACTGTCTGCAAATAGGGATAATTTGACTTCTTCATTTCCAATTTGTATCCCCTTAATCTCCTTAAGCTGTCCTATTTCTCTAGCAAGAAGTTCAAGTACTATGTTGAAGAGATATGGCGAAAGTGGACATCCTTGTCTTGTCCCTGAGTTTAGAGGATATGCTTCAAGTTTTTCTCCATTTAATTTGATGTTGGCTACTAGCTTGCGGTATATCACCTTTCTTATTTATAGGAATGGTCCTTGTATGGCCATTCTTTCCAGAACTTTTAGCATGAAGGGGTGTTGGATTTTGCAAATGCTTTTTCAGCATCTAGCCAGATTGTCATGTGGTATTTTTCTTTCATCTTGTTTATATGGTGAATTACGTTGATGGATTTTCGTATGTTGAACCATCCCTGCATTCCTGGGATGAAGCCTACTTGATCATGGTGTATGATACTTTTGATGTGTTCTTGGATTTGCTTTGCCAGTATTTTATTAAGTATTTTTGCATCTATGTTCATGGGGGAGATTGGTCTGAAGTTCTCTTTCTTTGTTGGGTCTTTGTGTGGTTTAGGAATCAGGGTGACTGTGGCCTCATAGAACGAGTTTGACAATGTTCTTTCTGATTCTATTCTGTGAAAGAGCTTGAAGAGTATTGGTATTAGCTCTTCTTTGAAGGTCTGGTATCATTCTGTGCTAAAACCAGCTGGTTCTGGGCTTTTTTTTTTTTTGGTTGGGAGATTTTCAATGGCTGTTTCTATTTCCTTAGAGGTTATAGGGCTGTTTAATCTGTTAACCTGATCTTGATTTAGCTTTGGTAGGTGGAATCTATTAAGAAAAAGTGTCCATTTCGCTTAAGTTTTCAAATTTGGTGGAGTATAGATTTTTAAAGTAGGACCTAAATATTCTCTGGATTTCCTCAATGTCTGTTGTTATTTCTCCCTTTTCATTTCTGATTTTGTTGATTTGGGTTTTTTTCCCTCTGCCTTTTAGTTAATTTAGCTAAGGGTTTATCTATTTTGTTAATTTTCTCAAAGAACCAACTCTTGGTTTCATTTATTCTTTGTATCATTCTTTTTGTTTTTAATTTGTTGATTTTGGCCCTAAGTTTGATAATTTCCTGCCTTCTGCTCCTCTTGGGAATGTTTGCTTCTTTTTTTTCTTTTTTTTTTAATAATTTATTTTTTATTTCTTCAAGTTACATATCAATTGCATTTCCCTCCCTATTCCCCCCTCCAGTCCCACCCCCCATTCTCTTCCCTTTTTTTTTAAGTTTAAGGTATATCTTATTTCCCCCAACAGTTCCCCTTTTCAGTCCAACAAATGGTTCTTTCTCTTATAATAATAAATACAATACAAAACAACAGAGGTAATTAGGCCACAGTTATGAGGGTTATATGGTTTAGCGTACATTCCCAATGTCCAGTCCATATGTATTTGGTACCTGACTTTAACTTTCTATTATCTAACCATCTCCATGCAAGCCGGTCATTGTGTTAGGTACTATGACAGTCTATTATAGTTATTTTCTAAGCTAATCAGAAATAAAGCTGCTAAGAGACAAGCAACATCTGCTTATCCTAATATAAGAGATAGATAGGGCTTCTTCAAAAACCTCAAGAGATCTGCAGAATATGGCATTCAAAGATGTTTTCTTAACTTTAGATTTTTTTATATCGAGACATATCAACTCCTGACAGTACCCCCTATTCTCCTCCAAGTAGAAGATGAGCATCGAAGAATCTCCAGTGGGAGATGATTGAATTAGTTGCAAGCCTATCTCTTGGCAGGAAAAACCCCTTGCTCCAACTGTATACAGAATGCTGTCCAAAAAGGACAAAACATGGAAGCAGGTAAGTCGACAGCCTGGCTCGGCCAAGACAGGGTAGGCCTTCATAACCCCTGCTCTACAATCAAGGTCTGCTATGAACTTTCCTCATAGCACAGCTTTCATTGTGTCCCATAGGTTTGGGTATGTTGTGCCTTCATTTTCCTTGGATTTTAAGAAGTCTTTGATTTCCTTCTTTATTTCTTCCCTGACCCAGTAGTCATCTAGTAAAGAGTTGTTCAATTTCCATGTGTGTGTAGGCTTTCTGTTGTTTCTGTTGTTGTTAAGTTCAGCTTTATTCCATGGTGCTCTGATAACATACCATGGGTTATTTCAATTTTCTTGTATCTGTTGAGGCTATCTTTATGTCTAACTGTATGGTTGATTATGGAGAATATTCTGTGTGGTGCTTAGAAGAAGGTGTATTCTTTTGTGTTTGGGTGAAACACTCTATAGATATCTGTTAGGTCCATTTGGTTCATGAGCTCTGTTAGACTAATTATTTCTCTGTTTGTTTTCTGTCTTGATGGCATTTTTCTTGATTGTCTTGGCAACATTCTCCTCCAAACTTCTGATGTGATTATAAAGTGCTTTTCTTGAAAACACAAGCAAAATTAGACATTGTAAAAAGTTCCCCTAAACAGAAAAAGAGATAACAATATAAATTATTATAAAATAAATATTATAAAATAATATAAAATAAAATTACTATCATGTTATTTTTGTGAGTATATAGTCATAAATATTAAAACAGTTCCAAAAATAACATAACAACAGATATTTCAAATCATAAGATTTTTTAAGCTAATATGTCTCCTTACAAACTATAAAATGAATTAGGAATCTGTGCATTCAGTAAGAAATACAGAAGAAAACAGGTCTTTTGATGTCACGATTCCTCTCACTGTGAAGCCAACAGTTGTTAGATCAAGTAGTACACTTGCTAGGACAGTGTCCACTACAGAGGCAAATGCTGCTGCTCCTCAAAGTCACATAAAAGGAACAAAGTTCTTCCAAGCAAATGTTACTTTTGTATTTCACCAACTATAAATATATTGTGTGCCTACTTTTATTTGTAAATAAATGTCATCTTGAACTTAATATTCACCAGTTGTTGAGAGAAATGCTAGTCTATCTAAAGTAAATGGATTCTCAGTATTCCAATAAAATTATTGCTTTGTGTACATATAGGAGAACAGAGGTTGGAAAGACATAATTATTTTAAATGTATTAAAAATAAAATTTTATGGCAAAAAAATTAGAAAGATTTTTTTAATTACAAAAAAATGTAAACTTGAAGTGTTTTTATGCAAAGTAAAAATACTTTAAGATTATAACTACAAAATGTTGGATTTTATATAAATTAATTTTTGAGAACACTGGAACCACTAAAAAGAAAAGGGTGAACTGTTCGGCAAATAACAAAATTGGGGAATTGTGGAAAAAGAAACTGGAGGATTGGAGTGATATAACAATTTATTTGATATTCTTTTGTCTCCTCACAACTGTCATCAGTATGGTATACTTGATTTCACGAATGAAAGTTTTCTTCGGCAGATAACTATTTTCCAGTTGATTTTACATGCATGGTCTTCAGTTGGGACTAATGTTGATTGTATGGGAGTGAAATAAGAAAACATTCTAGATTGACTTTGTTTATAAAAACAAACAACAACAACAACAAAAAAAAACCCTTCCTTACAAAATACCTTGTAACATTCACGAACATTGAGATTGGATCAGTAAAATGAAAGAGGATAAGATGTCCTACAAAATACCTTAAACTAAAAAAAAAAAAAAAAAGAAGGGAAGAGGATGGTGGGGCTGAGGGGGGAGGAGGGTGGAAGGGTGGGACTGGAGGGGGGAGTAGGGAGGGGATTGTGATTGAGATGTAACTTGAAGAAATAAAAAATAAATTATTAAAAAAAAAAAGATGTCCTACAAAAGATGTATGTACGAAGGACAAATTCTCTCTGAGCCAGTTCAGAAAAAGCAATTGAGAAATAACATTTGTTCATAAATAATTTTTTTAAATACTTTATTTTTTTTCTTCAAGTTACATCTCAGTCACAAACCCTTCCCTATTCCCCCTTCCTATCCCGCCCTTCCACCCTCTTCCCCCCAGAAGTTTCCCCTTTCAGTCCAACAGATGGTTCCTTCTCTTATAACAGTAAATACTATACAAAACAACAGATATAAATATGCCACATTTATGAGAGTTAAATGGCCCAGTATACCTTCCCAATGTCCAGTTTATACATATTTGGCCCCTGACTTTAACATTTGGGGGCCTGAAACCACGGCAATCCAATGTCACTGGGACCGTTCAGCTCTACACAATGCCCCGGCAGGAACCTCAGTGAAGCCTGCAAGATCAGCTTCTGCCTACAAACTCCTTAGGTCATCTAAACAGCTGAGAACAGAAGGACTGAACATTAAAGGATTGTACTAACATTTTTAACCATTTTTTCCATTTGGGTTCGGGCCCCAAACAGGTTTACTATGACCCAAATCAGCAGGAAGTCACTTTAAGAGAGCGATGTCCCATGCCCAGAGGGTGGGGAGGGTGTTTCTACGCCCTTCTTTTTGGTTATTTGAAGGATAACTGAAAACTCTGATATTTAGGGGAAGAGATTACAAGCTGATAAATGGTCCTGTTTAATGGGTTTTGGAGGTTAGCCCCAGGGAATTCCTACTTTCCCTTTTCTGTATCCTTCTTCCTCTCCTATGTAGGAGTGCATAGGCTTGAGAAAAATGAGACATAGACATAGCACAGGAAGGTCCAAGAAGAAGGGGCAGATTATTGAATATGCCCTTATACCTTTGTATATTGATACAAAATTAGTAGTATATTTGGCTAAAGTGGTATTGACCATTGTTTATTGTGCAAAAATAAGATTGTATTGGACTACATCGGTATTGATCTTTGTATATTGATACAAAATTAAGATTATAGTTGGCCACAATGGTATTGACCCTTGTATATGGATGTAATATTAAGATTGTATTGGGCTACATAGGCATTGATTTTTGTATATTGATACCAAATATACAAATTTAACCACAATTGAATAGATCTTTGTATATTGATACAAATTTAAAGGTAATGCTTCCTAATGGTATCATACCTAGGGATACTTAAAAATAAAATATGAAGCTCTGGCCTCTTGATACCAACCGTCTAAAACTGTCTAGGATAGTTAAGTTCATAAATAATTTTAAAACTTTATCTTACAACTACAGCAAGTATGTGCTGTGTTAGCAGGTTAAAAACCCCACAGCTCTGAATAGTCAACCAGTAGACTTAATACTGATTTACTTAGTGCTATTTGGCTGTTTACTATTCTAGTCAGTGTTGTCAACCTGGAGAGCAGGGCCTAAAAAATGAGGTGGACTTAAGTCTTATGCAATACTCAACTTTATTCAGAGCATCAGACATTTTATATTCTGAGGGTTAAGAAGAGTCACCTGAGTAAAATACACAATCAGAAAGACAAGCTTCATGTTCCAAAAGCATGTTTTCCATAGATGTACATGCATACCAACAGCTGAAGTAAACTCACTCTTATCCCAAACTACCCCTGAGAGGAGCATGAAATCTCAGTCCAAGAACAATTCAGTATTATGGGGAAGCCGAGGTCACAAAACTCACATCTTCTTTTCTTGGAATTTTCTCACAGGCACTCAGAATTCTCCTCACATGCTTCCATTCTTTAACAGTGTCCTAACATCTTATCCTTTTTATTTTTTATAGCAGGATGTAATGGGGTTTTTATTTGGGGGGGGGGGTTGTTAATACAGAGTTTCTCTGTGTACCAGAGTCCTGGATGTCCTAGAACTTGGTTTGTAGACCAGGCTGTCCTGGAACTCACAGATATACACCTGCCAGAGTGGTTTTGATTTGAAATGTAGATAAATATAAATGTCATTTGGTTCATGAGTATCCTTTATAAGCCAGTAAATTATAATATTAGAACAGTGGAAGCATTGTATATAATACTATGCCACCAAGAAGAGAAATCCAAACTACGTTTGGTACTATTAGTTACATTATTATATTGGTCAGAAAAATCTAGAGAATAGCTTGAGAAGAGATCAATATGATTAGTAGTTCTGGTATCTTGTAGAACATAAGCCTATATTTGTTTTTAATAGGAATACAAATGTTATGATGTTCTATGGAAATAGGAAGTGATTTAACTCCAAAGGAAGAATGAAATGCAGTTTCTTCTTCAGATGAATGAATGTGTCTATTAAATCCCAGGTCCAATCGTCATAGCTTCTCTCTCGGTACATTAAGGCTTTACTTGGCACAAGTGGGCAGACTTGACTTCTACTGATATGATCAATATTTCCTTTTGTGCTTCATCTGGAGGTTTGCTATCTTTCTGGCAACTTCCACTATCTCTTCGTCCTCTACCTTGTGCTTGGCCTCTACCA
Source organism: Lophiomys imhausi (assembly GCA_907164525.1). Taxonomy (NCBI): domain Eukaryota; kingdom Metazoa; phylum Chordata; class Mammalia; order Rodentia; family Muridae; genus Lophiomys; species Lophiomys imhausi. The sequence goes on from CAJQZJ010031840.1 coordinate 4,821,527, forward strand.
GGGCCAGAGTAGCTAGAGAGGAATTCAGTGGATCCATCTGCAATGACCCATGCATATCCCTACAAAATTTTCTTTTGGAGAAACAAAATTAGCCAGGTTAATGAATAGGCTTGCTTATTTCCTTCTGTAAGAAACCAGGAAAGTTACAATATGCACAAGTATGAGTCTATTGTTGGAAATAATCCTACAACATAAGCAAAATCTGAAATGATATTTAAGGGTTTAATAACTAACCATATAGATGAATCAAAACAGTCCCACTTATTGGACTGAGGGAAAAAAAGTATTAATAGGTTGATGAATATCTGGACCATGAATGCCCCCTATACCATTAGATGAGCCATCAATAAAATAGTATCTACCTGTGGAATGAGAGACAAGGTTAAACAATTTTTTTGTAATCACAAAATTTAGGTCATATGAAAAAACTCCATAGCTTTATCAACTGCGTAATGATTCCCTATCCTTACATTGTAATCTGCAAATGAAATTTAAAACCAATAGAATTCGGTAACACTCTTGAAAATTGATTGTTAGTTAAAGATGATATACGCAAAGATCAAATCCATATAATTGTTCACATCAGGTCCTCCTCTCATTTAGTAATTGAGCAAGAAGTGTAAGGTAAACAGTTAGTTGTTTATGTCCCTTGTGGTGGAAATAGATTCTTTTCAAAATTTTATCCTCTTGTGCTATGTAATACCTGCAGGAGATAATTAAGTGAGAAAAAATAAATTTAAAGACAGCAGAAGATCCACTTAATATACAAATGCCTCTTTTAGTCTGGATTCAAATGGCTGTAGCTCTTTTGTGCTTCTCAAGATAATAGTCAAGGACTGTCCAATGTCACCTCTCCTTACAGAGTTTTAGGCAGATTGACTAGTGTATAATTTGGCAAACTTAATTCTTTTTCCCTGCCATGGCATAGCTTGCCTATGTTGTAAAGTTAGCTTCCATAGGCTCCCCTAAGTCTTCATCAAGAAGTGGAGAGGATTCAGCATTAGACTGATTATCAGATTCCACACTGCATGCTTCAGGATCATTTTCAGGCAAAAGATGGAGGATACATATCTAAAAGAGGCTCAGTACGAGAGCTGAGGGAACCACTGTTATCTTAGTTTTCAGTGCTGCTGTTTTTACTGTTGATTTTGACTGCACATTAAAAACCTCCTTCTCTTTTTATCAGTTTTAAGTTTTGATCATCCAGTTTATATTCATTCAAGAAATTAGCCATGTCTTTCTCATGCTTACTGTCCTCCTTATCAGTCCAAATCAATGCCCAAATGACCCAAAATTGAAGAGGGCTCTTCCCCCCCATTTATATGCCTTTCAATCAGGGATCTTTCCCCCTTATTTATTGCCTGTTCAATGTTCTTTTGGACTCTGCCCCATACTTATTCATCTAAGTACTCTTCTTTTGGAAGCCAGAGATTATACTTAGATCCTCCTTTCTTTAAAAAATGGTGTAGAAGCTCGACATAATGAAAAGTCCCCCTGTTTCTGTACCATAATTAGCACTCCCCTCCTTCTGATAAGGTTCTCATTCTCTTATCTCCTGTCTGACTTCTGTTCAGGAGCCACTTGTTTACCACCATAGTTGACAGTGTGAACTTGAGAAACCAGGGCCTAAAATCGAGGTGAACTAACCCTCTGCAATAGCCAACTTTATTCAGAGCATCAGACAATTTATACTCTAGGGTTTAAGATTCACCTAAGTGAAGTATACAATCAGAAGGACAAGCCACATGTGGTAAAAAACAAACAAACAATCAAACAACAACAACAATAACATGTTTTTCCATAGAAACATATGAGTAACAGCTGAAGTAAACTCACTTCTATCTACTACCCCTTAGAGGAGCATGAAAACACATTCCAAGAACAATTCTGTGTTATGGAGGAACTAGGTCACAAGACTCACATTTTCTTGGAGTTTTCTCACGAGTGCTTAGAATTTCCCTTACATGACTCCATTCTCGGACTGTGTTCTGACCCTTGGCTGAATATGTTTAAATTTCACCATTTCTCAGAGCAGTATTTTTGGCCACTGATTTTATAATTTGTAACACATCAGAAATCCAATAAAGTATTAAGCTATTATTGTAACAATTGTTTAACATGGAGAGATATCCAGGGGCTAAGCAAAGCAGATGGTTGCCATGGTCCAAACAACTGGCTTGGAATCCATACACTGCATCCCAGACAAAGAAGGCTTATTTTATGTCCCCCCCACCTTCAGGCAACCTTTACTGTCAGAACTACCTGTAACTGTACAACTCTTCTAGACTGAAGATTCTTTTAGCATCCAACTGTCCAACTTAAGGAGCATATAATCCACAGATAATGGACCAGACAGATAGTGACAACCAGGCTGTCATTATGAGGCTTGGTGTAAGAATGTAGATCTGTTGATCATACCTAGGTAGACTAGGGAATTAGCTACAAATCCTTCTGAATTTGCAAGAGGGTTTCTCAACACCGACAAAAACAACTGAATCAGTAGCTCATTTTTTATTCTAGATACTCACAAATGATTCACAGCATCATTCCTGTCTGGACTGCTAACTAAATGAGTACTTTGTAGAAATGAGTATTTAAATTGCTACCATTACTTATATTATAGTTAATTCATTGGCAGTTTTAATCCTTAACATGCTATTGTAAATAATCACACAGACACCTGATGGATTTTAACAAACCTTAGCCTGGATTGAGTAATCTTGGTCTATCTAAATTAGCTTATTCTATTCCTCAAATATATCATATATTTGTCCCCTTGGTCTGTTATTCTCCACACTATGCTAATGTTCCAGGCCACATGGGATGATCTTCTTCTTTTTAATCCTTTCGGTCTTCCTCTTCCCTCTCCCTGGCTGCTTCTTCCTAACTCTCTGCTTCAAAAGCCCAGGCACTTTAGCCCCACCTACCTCTCTCTTTGCCCCATCACAAGTCTCAGCATTTACTCAACCAATCAGAGACAATGGTTAACAAACAAGGTAACATAGCTTCATTTGATGTACTTAAATATATATATATATATATATACATATATAATGCTTTGTATTTTATAGTTATATATATTATACTTTATATATAGTAATATATTATAGTTTTATAGTTTAATCATTCAGTCCTTACCACACATGTAACATGGTTAATCCTACCTTCTGAAGGATTTTTCTGATTATCTGCTTTCTTTAGATTTCTTCAGTTATATCAGTGTGGACTTGAATAAGACGCTTTCTACACTTTGATAACTCCCATCCACTTTTTTTTTAATAATTTATTTTTTATTTCTTCAAGTTACA